>BLKR01010397.1:0-57599 GCA_011170035.1 Teleogryllus occipitalis | reverse complement strand
AGGCGGGGCGAGGCGGGGCGAGGCGGTTCCACAAGCAAAAGCATAGCAGCAGGTGCAGGCGCCAGGGGTCAGAAGCATCGTTCACTGCGCCAGTCCCTCGCGCTCCGGGAGCTCAGCTGTTGTTTGTTGGTTTGTGTGCTTGACGGCGTGACCAGATTATACTAGCTGCACCCTCAAAGCAGGGCACGTCTGCCCAGAGCACGCCGGTAGACAAAGATGAAAGCGTCCTTGCGCATCCCCTGCAAGCGTACCTGCGACCCACAGAAGTGCAATAATGCGCGACAGAGTATATACGACCTCTGTCAACATTGTTTGCTTCCCGGCATATTAATCTTATTTTCTAATTGGATTATCCCATGTTATAATTATTTTAATTTTGCAGGGAAACGATCCATAAATTATAAAATTACATAGGAATAGTTCGAGTTTTGGGACATGTTATTGAAAGTCTAGTTCCTATGCGTAACCAAAGCGTGTGCATTAATCTATCTAAAAATAATTTATGATGACGCATCGTCAAAATGACAGTAATAACTTGTTCATTGTATTTTCAACAAGATAAACATGTTCTCTTTTTTTCTCTCTTTCACGTTTTTCTATAACCATGACAGAGATATTGCTTGGTGCGAAACGACTACTAGCGAATTTTATGAGCCGGGAACTGTAAATAATACACCTCCGTGGTCCAATACGTTTTCTGCCGGTGTCCCACAAATCACGAAGCCCAGGAGAGACGTGCAAGGGTGGTTCGGACGCGTAGGAAGCAGTTTGAACTCCAATCTGCATCCAGATACGTAATAGCGTTGGCAGATTCGAACTCAACGGTACGTCGTTGAACAGGGTGTTTTAAAAACGGGTGCTGATCTCCTATCCCAGCTCTTCTCCATAAAGGTGTGTCTCGCAACGAGAATTTTTAAAATATTCTTTTTCTTTGTATGGTACTATACTGATATTCATATCACTCATATTTCTGTAATATCAGTAGTTTGTATGCGAATATTGTGTTCTTAACGTGTACGCAACATAATATGTCGTAGTTTCCTGTTTAATTTTGACTTACTGTTGTTCAACCTCTTTTCTTACTTTTTATTTTCCTTTTCGTTTTGCTGTTTCCCATTTTTCTTGTCTTTGGAGAATGAACAAGAAAAAAATTCAGTTCAGAATGTAGTTTTAACAAGAAACTGGCAATTCTAATTTACTATATCTGCGTCTTCTTGGAATCATTAATATCGCATACCCTATATTAATTGAATTACAATTAAACTTTTTCGAGAACAAATAATATCTATCAACTTGCCAAAAATCAATAAACAGAAGATTCCAAACGTAACATTATTAGTGTGGAAATTTCCATAAATTATTCTCGACTTGGGGAAATTTAGATTAAAGAATTGATGATGTCATCCCGAGTTCAATTTATGTTAGTGTTATTATTGACGGAATGAATGGAGATCGCACCGAATTGTAATCCTTACCACAGACAAATTAAAACATGTTACGATCAATAAAGAGAAATAGAACATCTTGATTAAGTGTATAATAAATAAATTTATTAATTACTACATCTAGCAGCTGTCATACTTTCAACAACTTATTTCCTGGCCGTCTTTACCTATTGCGTGAGGATTTAAATGATACTCAAGTCGGTGTAGTTATTTGCTGGCGAAGCTGAGTACATGTAGGCCGGCATTTCCACTTTCGCAAATACCACGGATTTGCGGCTCACTTTCCGAGCTCTCTGTTGCCTGCTTCCTAAGGAGTTTGAATCGCGAAGTTGGTAGTGCGGGCGGGCGTGAAGAGCGGGGGGGGGGGGGGCGACCACCACATCGGCGTCTGAAAAGCCTCCCGAACGGAATCGGGCCCGCCCGCTTGACGTTTTACTATAAAATTCCTGGGTTTAATGCCGCGCCCGGCGGCCGAGGGGCCCCGCCCCCTTGCCTCCCCCCCCCCAGAGGAAGGGGCGTGTCCCCCTTGGAGGCGGCGGTGGCGGCGCGCGGGGTCGTGTCGCCTGAGAGTAAGCGGGCGTGCGTCGCGGGCGTCTATTGTGGCCGCCCGTGGGATATTTATTGCGCGTCTCCACGGGACGTCCCCCGCCGCAGGGGTGGCAGGCAAGCAGGATCGCGCACGGGTGTGCGGCAAGTCGCGCGGTCCGGTCAGTTCGCTCGTCTTCCACCATTCAATCACTGGCTTCGATGTCCGGTCGATCCATCGGCTTAGGTGGCTCAGGGAATCAATTGTTGTTTCCACAGCGCCTCTGACCGTGAGGTCTTAAGGTTCGAGTCCCGGCCATGGCAGGATTTTCGACACTAGTGACATAGAGAGATTTATTTATTTATTTATTTATTTATTTTATATTAGAATTCAGTCGATGTCTGGAGGAGAATTCTAGCGGCCGGCTGCTCTGATCGGTGTTTTTTCATATCAACAGCTGAAAGCCGGAGCAGTAAACTAACAAACCGAAACTGTGCGCGATCTTTCCTTCCTCTTCCTTGTCCTATTCTCACCGCCTTACCCACGGGAGCTTAGAGCTTGTCCTGGCTGGGGCAGTGTCCCACTGGTAGGTGGTACCTCGCTGGGGAAACCACCGGAAGCCGACTGGTAGATTGGGCCGGAAATGGCTAGCCAGCGGGTGAAGATCACCGTCACTTCGGCGATAAAGACATGCAATACACTTACGGGACTTATGACATCGGTTGAGGCGCCCGGAGTTACTGATTAAACAATCGATAAAATAATCAATTAATCCCGGTTGAACCATAAGGAAGCGGGGGACAAAGCAGGTTTCCTCCCCTTCCTCTTCCATGTCACCATTGCTCTTCATTCATGTCAACAGCAGTTTATCAAAAATTTTAATTAAATAAATATCAGAAAAATAAGTCTGTCAAATTATATGAAATTGTGTTGGAACAAAACTACGTAACACAGCGTTCATTGGGATCCCCTTTCTCTCACACGTCTTACTGTGTATGTTCGTAAGTAGGCCGAGACCTCTTTCGAGTTAGGCTCAGGACCAACCTAATGGTAGTGGTGTGACTGCTCGCATCTCACTTTATAGAATTTCCGGTTGATTCATGAGCAATTTGACACAGGTTATCCCGTTGTACCTGATTCTCATTCCGTAATCCCTCCATCGTGATTTATAAAGCATGATCACAAATTCATTACAATCATCATTCGTCATTCGTCCATCATTCGTATATCCCAGGTATGGGTATAAAGCAAGGAACTGAAGGCATAAGAAAGATACCGATTTTCACAATACAATTTCTCTTATACACAAAAATGACCGATGAAACTGGACGGTCATTTTTTTTATCGAGACTTAATATACTTCGGGTAAATTGTATACAATTCCAGGCCGTTTCTCAGCTTCTGATACTTGAGATATTTTCTATAGTTACAATCACCAATCTCTGCATGCAGTGTATGTTTCGTTTTCACACACGGTATTCGTTTATTTCTTTCAGGATTGCCAGTTTATTAATATTTTCGGCCTTCTTTCTTCATTGACTTGGGAAATGGGACAGTACCATTTTAAGTTTGGTCACTGTGTGTTCAGTCTAAAGTTTTTTCATTCCCATGAGTGCCCTAATGACAATTCTTACTCTGTTCCTTATGGCAGTACGGCGGCATTTCCTCCAGAATTTCAGTTTTAGTGCATTTATTTTGCTTTCAAGCTTATATAATTCATATTTTGGTATCATACGTATCTACATCTCTCACAAGAGTCTCAAATATTCTTCTCTTAGGATAATTGGAAAGATTTGTATTCCAAAACACAGAGCGACTGTATTATTCGATTTCCTTTTGGAAATTTAAAGTTAAAATCTTTTTCATCCTTTCTATTTGAGGCAAGATATTACGTCTGCCAGATATGTATGAGTAAAATATCTACACCTACATCTGCAATGCCCATACATATCGTTGACTGACGGGTCCTAAAGTTTGACTCTTGACGATGGCGTATTTTGGACATTTGGGAGATGGCCATCCCGAATTCATACACTCTGGAGGATATTTCTCATGGCCGTTGGCGTTAATCGTTTTCAGACAAAATCATCAAGTCATTTTCATGTCCATTTAAATTAGAAAGAAGTACGATCCTATCAGACCCCAGTCAGATACGCGAAAGTGAAAGAATCAGAATCTGACCGTTTTAATTTGAAACCACCCTGACCGGTGCGACAAACGCAGTTTGTTTCCTCCCGCGATTCAAAGAGACAACGTCCTGTCAATCTTTTTGAAAAGATATCTCCTATTTCTCATTTTATTTTTGGATTTTCATTAACGTCCCTCATATTTTTGTCTGTTGTGTTCTTTAATGTTCTTCATTCTCCAACCTCAGCAATATAAAGTTTACGGCATTGGCCGTTTATGAGACTTCACAGAAAATCATTAAAATATTGTCCTATATATTTTTTAAAGAATGCTAATGAATATATAAAAACTTTGGTTCGTCGCTACCAGATTATTGATTCGTTTGTTATTTTTAATGATATGTTCGTACATTCAAGACAAACTCTTTGTTATTGAATCATATTAAAATTCTACAAATGCATCGATATACTTACTAACTTTATCTTTACGTACTACCATTTAAATCACCATAATCAGAATAAATCAAAAGAATAAATTTGAGTTATGGTTATATCTTCGAATTTTCTAGAAGTACGGAAATACGCTCTTTTCTTCCTCTGCAGCCTTGTCTGTTACGTTATACGCGCATATGAGCCGTTATTATTGAATTCTTGAACTGGACAAAATAAAACTACGAGTTATTTCAGAAGTAACAATACTTTCCATAAAGAATGGAGAGTTAGCTATATAAGTGTCAATTACTATTTTTTTCTCTTTGTAATAAACCCTGCCGTTATGTTGTGTCTTGAAGGTTGTGTAGTTCGAAGATTATCAATCTATAATTTATTTTCTTACTCTGAGGTAGACTGAGCATTTATTCTCGCCAAATAAAATTTCTTTACGCAAGAGGGTTTCCCTGACAGATTTAGATACATTCTACACTTTTATTTCCTTTCAAACATCTTTGCCAGAAATGCCAATAAATATATATTTTGCAAGTAGCAAAATATATGAGACGTTTTAACTGCTTTAACCAGACATCCGAATGTAATTATTGAAGTCCATTTACAGAAAAACTCATAAAACCCCTTCCAGCTTTAACTACACTATTTTTTAACGTGCACGCGTGCCGTAAAAGTAGTGGTTTGATTACAAGAATAAAATTACTGATATGTTTTTAAACATCATGCTTTGAAGAAGATTAAAGTTTATCTAGATTTCGAATAAATTGTTGCTAGTACTTGGCAACAAATGTTGATATAAGGCTGCTTGTTTTGTGACCAAGCAAGGAGTTTATTGTAATTAAAAAGATAAAAGATAGTATTTACAAGTTTTTGAGCCAGAAAAACGTACATCTTTGTATGAAGTCAACTCCGTGTTACATTACGCGTACTCACTGACAAATTGGCTCAAATAACTGTAAATAATGCCATACGTACGTTACAGAGATATCTGTTAACAGGCTCATTAATGTTCCTTTCGTAATCAGCTTTGTTAAGTATGAAACAATTTAGAAACTAAACAATGAATTTCCAGTTGAAAAGCAGTTAAAAAAATATTTTACTGATTGTAAAGACACTTTTAGATTTGTAAACAAAGGTACTGAGATATTGTTTCTCAGGAAATACAACATTCTGTTTTTACAAGCTCTTTTAAGAAGTTTAGTTGTTAGTAAAGAAATCAGTGCATTCACTTCATAGCATACATTTGATTTAAATCATTATGCAGAAATGTATTTTTTTTACATCTGTTCAATATCTCCGAACAGGATACTAATTATACAACAGTTAATAACACCGATGATGATGAGATTCATTCATCTAAAGGGTTATTGAAATCTACAAACCTAAGAACATATGTTTGAATCATAATATTTTTCACCTTATTTCTGAGTTCAAGTTATTGATCTTAGTATCTGATATCTTCTTCGAACTTCTCTCCTATGTGGACAGCCCTGAACGTCTGCCCAACGAAGTAAGGAGTTGTTTGACTGAATGCATTCTGTGACAAGAATTGGCTCATAAAACTAGGCGTAGCTGTGGGAGGGTATGTGTTCTTAATAGCGGCTTTATTTGTGCGTAGGGCGAAGCTCTTGAGATAAATCATGAATTGCCGCTTGGGTGAGCACGGTTTTGTGGTCCTGAGAGGACGCGAATAAAAAACAAAAATAGAAGAGGAATATAGAACGAAACATGCGAGCAATCTTGAGACGCT
The DNA here is from genome assembly GCA_011170035.1 of Teleogryllus occipitalis. Lineage (NCBI taxonomy): Eukaryota > Metazoa > Arthropoda > Insecta > Orthoptera > Gryllidae > Teleogryllus > Teleogryllus occipitalis. Next base: position 51,308 of record BLKR01010397.1, on the reverse strand, counting down.
GACATTTTTGGTCTTCTCAAACAGAGGTTGATAAAGGCAGCGCCTGTAATTATAATTATTTTATTTGGAATCCAACGACAAATCACTGATAAACCAAACAGACGAATGTTCGAAATATTTATTCCGTTCAAACGCCAAACTGTTACGGGTATACTAATGCAATGAGTAATTAACGTTGCTAGGGCAAGCATCGTTTTGTGTTCCAAGGAGGATGAGAATTAAGAACAACTAAACGGCGGAATGAAAAAGATTGGAGACAATCTTTTTTGTGACATTTTTTTCGACCTCAACCTCAGTTTGATTGAAACCAGTGTTCAGAACTATAAGCATAAAAGTCTAACGTTCATCGCCACATTAATACAAATATAATCGCAAAAAATTAGTTGACAATCATGTTTTATTGAATGAGTTTGATTAAATACTCATGACTACACTACATCGTGATCACGATTTTTTCCGAGAAACGCAACCTTACTTTATCTATTTCCCCCTTTTTGTAATAGAAACTTACTGTTAATCAAATAATTTAGACAATATAAAAAATTATTATTCTTCTAAAGAAAAAGTCTTTTCTTCAGTGAAAGGGAGATCTTTGAACTCAGTGCGTGAACGAAGCAAAAATAAATTACACTCATAAAAATTACACTCATAAAACCTTATTCAGTTTGATTGTGCCTTTTTTATTGTCGCAGAACAGTAATAAACAGTAGATAAATATAGTTTTTATTATTTAGAGGGTTTTATTTACGTTTCCAAGTCAATTCATAAACTTGTTGAACGTATGCTAGGTGACTATGAATAACGCCGTCGATTTTCAATATTTAAAAATGAAACATCGGTAAATTCAATCAATAATAAGATATAGGAAAATAAATAAATCAACTAGTTTATATTAAAATTTGTGATAATTTTTTGTTATTTATTTCTGGATCAAAAATAGTGTTATAGCAATTGTAAATTAGAATATATTTTCTATTTTGACATTTGTACTGTGAGTTAGTTTTTTTACGAGTCCTAATCAACCTTGATCGACCATGCCGATGATGATAGCATGTTGTGTGCAGGTTCGCGGTAGTAATTTTCAAGAAGTTAGCGGGAAGAATTTTATTGATTGATCAATTAATTGATGTTTCCGGGGTTGTCAACTGCTGCGGTCATTTTTCAAGATGAGTAAAATATGTTTTGTAGTAGATATGTTTGATTTTGAGATAATTTTACTCAATAGACTTATACTTTTCTGACAATTGTAGTGCTTATAAACTATACTAGTAATTACACTAATTGATATGTAGAATAACGGTTTCTGTGTCCCCATTATTTAGCACCTGATGATGTAACAAAACTAGTTACGCAACGTTGTGCAATTGCTGAAATAAATGATTGTCATAAAAAACATTGGATACCTTTATTTACAAATTTCAAATAAGTTTTTTTGTGTGTATTTTGGCGCTGTGATCTTAGTGAGAAAGTCGGGAATAAAACCAACGCCACCTAAACAGATGTATGTAGGTAGCGCAGATTAAACGCCCGTACCCAAAGGCACTTTTCGCTCAATATGCCATAATTTTCTTTCTAGACGTTGGCAACATTGTTGTTGGCATCTTTAGTAAAGTTAATTTGAACAAAAGAGTGAATCACAATGCATATTTTATTTTAAGTTTTATCCACAAGGCCTATTATCATATTTTTAAAAATAAATTTGCAAAAATCTACGAACAGTATTGTCTTGGAACTTATTAAATTTGAAGAATTTCAAGTGACTACGGAGAAAACTAAACGGTAATGTTAGAGAATAAAAGAACGTTTGACTTTTCACTTTTACGTTCTTAAGTACACAAATAAACGTGACCCAGAACTTATTCTTATTAAAATTAACAAACACCTTATTCACATAAACATGCAAAATAGTCGTCTTTTAAAGTTTATGTAGATTTGCATACGAAACAATTAATAGAGCAATAGCAAGTGGAAGTAAACAGAAGTTGGACTCAGTTTATGGAGTTTTAATGTCTTGAAAATCTAGGAGAGAAAAATATGGAAGTGTTAAGCAAATCCGGGGAAGAATCAATTACAGTTGTAGAAGATTTTGCGACAAGCTTCAGAACTATGAGAATGATCTTATATTAGGATTAGGGATTAACCCTGAAGAACAGCTTGAGTTGATCTTTGTGAATTATTGTGCATATTAGCAAACATCATAAAATGTTGCTGCAATAAACTCTACTTGTATCATCAATGCTTTCTAAGTATTTTTTACGGCGATTATAGGCCGGGTCATAGGCGGGAATAAAACATTATTTTTATATCGACTTGCAGAGCTCCGTATGTTCGTTGTGTTGGATGAGAGATTTCGGTACGTTATCGATTGCGTATTCGATCAGAAAATATTCACATTTCAGAAATTTTTTTCATTATTCGTAAATAGCTGCAAATATTTTCCTCAATCTCCTAAAAGAACTAAATAGGCATTGTCCAAAACTCCGAGGTCCAATGATAAGACACAACTCAGGGGAGTTGCGTAAGTAAACTCTCAGTAGCTTTGCCACCGCTATTTATTATTTATCGTGTGGGTTTACTTGCGGGGGCACTGCCCGTAGGCAGTTGTTCCCCACCCGAGTTTTGACCCAGGCTTCCTTGGAAGCCCATCTCCGACGCGGGGTTGGGAACCTTTATCGAGCAGTCGCACCTCGCGGACGGTCCCCTGATGCGCCTGGGGTGTGACTCACTTTCTTCGTCACATGTCGGTCTCAGTTATCTACATCCGAACTATCTGTTTGGGAGAAAGTTAGATTTCTTTAGGGCGGGATATTGTCGAAAAGATTTAATTTCCCGGGCGTCCACCCGGATTCTTTTACATGCCACGAGAGTAACATGGCTACTGTGGATTTTCCGCCCTTTGAAAGTTCACGCGCCTCGGCCGAGATCGAACCCGCGCACTGGGCATTCGGAGGCCAGTAATCCAACCCACCAACGCAGGCTTTTGCCACCGCTAGTGCCGCGGTTTCGTTCCGGACCTCCAGACTGAACTTACGCGAAAAATGATGTTATCTCTTTCAGAATTATGTTTATTACTCGCGCATCCAAAAACAGGTTTTTTGATATCATCAGCCCATAAAGGTTAGAGTACGAAAAAGCATTTCATTTAGAAGAAACTTATCGTTTATTATTCATAAGTGGGTATTTATAATATTCTCAAACGCCCCCCTCGTGCTCACGTTTTGAGACACACGGAATTGTCGTGTACATAAGAACCGGTTAGAACTGACCATCGAATAGATTCTACTGGGACATCAAGTGCCTGTTTGTTTTTTAACTTCGGTGTTAATTTGAGGTCTTCGCGCATGTTGAAAATAACACTAAATCAAAGTTCCAATCAGGATACTCAAAGATGTATAGCCGTAATGCACACATGTTACAAAACCGTATGTTAAAGGTACAAGAAGTTTTTATTTCTTTCAAGTGAAGTGGATATTTTATTCTCATCTACGTACTTCCAAGTATTTTTACTGATTCTTACGTTTTGTCTGCACTATAATATTCAACGTACTTAGAAATACAATTTTATGATGGTATACGTATATATCCGCAATGTTGTTTCGTTCTACCGGTCCATGAAATTCTTCTAATTAACAAATTTATAATTAACCAATGGTTATGCATCATACTGAGCCATCCATCTCTCCTATATAATTTTTTTAAATTCTTGAAAATAGAGAGAAAAAATGCTAGATACTTTTTCATTTTCTTCCGATTTCCAGGATAAGCTTAATTTAAAATCCATTGATATGCATTTAAGAACTGCGTAGGTAATGGAATCAAGATATTAAAGATCATCTTACTACCAGGAATTCTCTTTGAATAATTCAGCTGACAGTGAAGTCTCGGACAGTTCCAATAATGTTTATACGCACACGCTTTAAGTACACATTTCGCTATGCTTATTTGCGGACAGTAGGTACAGGGCACATTTTTCAGGATAATCTTCTCAAAATAGAAGGTGAAACGTAAAGCAGCAGGTTTGTACCCAAAAAGTAGTAATATACATTATTCAAGTATATTGGATTCACCGTCCCTAAAGGATTTGATTCAAAGCATCTCTTTCTGGCTTTCCAAGAATTTGTGTTTTTTATTTTAATTTCAGATCGTTCTTAGCATTCGAATGCAATATTCTTTTTTTTTTTTTTTAATAGTTTTTTATTTCCTTGTTCGACATTATTATGCCTTTCAAGGGTTTTTATGATACATAGTACACAATGTTGTGTAATTACATTTCCTCATGCATGAACAATGGTAGAAGACTAATATTTACATTATAAACAATAACAACTAAGGATACCCAGGAAGGGTCCTTCAGGAAAATACATACAATATTTGAATTAGAAACATAAATATTTAATTTAGAAATGTTGTAACCTGCTTTACAGCTAATTAAGGAGGATGTAGTAGGTCTTTAGAATATCTTGATTTTATTCGAGGAAAAAGATTGGCTGATTTACCTAGAGTGTACAAAGGAGTGGCTGGGCAAGATGAAAGAGAAGAGTAGAAATTAGAAGAAAGTTTTAGAATCCAAGTTTTCAGAGGTTCTATAGATAGTTCTTTTAAAATTTGATCATTTCTGATATACCATGGAGCTTTTAAAATATTTCTTAAAAATTTATTTTGCAATACTTCCAGTTTTTGAAGGTTGTTTTTAGCGGCACCTCCCCAAATTGGGCAGGCGTAGGTCAGTGAAGGTCGTATAATGTATTTAAATATTATTAATGCTGATTCTATTGATAATTTTGATTTTCTATTTATGAATGGATACAATTTTAGTATTTTTATATGTGTGTTATTAGCTATTGATGTTATGTGGTTTTTCCAGGTTAATTTGGTATCTATTTGAAGTCCAAGATATTTAACAGGGGTGTCATTTGGAAGCCATTTAACTGCATGGTTATTAATTATTAAGGGATATGTGAGATGAATCCGTTTTAAGGAGAAAATTTTTGCTTGAGATTTTTGGTGATTTATTTTTATTTGCCAATCATTGAACCAAGACATGAGGAGATTTAGGTCATCTTGGAGATTGTCTCTACCTAGAAGAAGATCACTATGAGTGGTAAATATTGCAGTGTCGTCCGCAAATAAGGCAATTTCTGAGTGTAAGAGGTAAGGCATATCAGAAATAAAAACATTAAAGAGCATAGGTGATAAAGGAGATCCTTGGGGAAGTCCAGCTTGTATATTGTGATCAGTTGAGAGAGTGTTATTTATTTGAACTTTGAATCTTCGATTAACTAAAAAGGATTTTATTATGTTTTGTAAGTAATTTGAGAAACCAATATTTCTCAATTTAAAAAGTAATCCATCATGCCAGATTTTATCAAATGCTTTTTTTACATCTAGAAATATAGCAAGAGTATGACGTAATTTTTGAAAATTGGTGGCAATATAGTCTGTTGAACGTAACAATTGATGCGTAGTAGAATGGTTATGTCTGAAACCAAATTGACTACTAGGAAGAATATTATTTTGATTTAAAAATTTATTAATCCTCGTTAAGATTGCCCTTTCAAAGATTTTTGAAAAATTTGGCAGCAAACTAATTGGTCTGAAATTTTCAGGTTCAGTTTGATTTGTGTTGGGTTTAGGAATTGGCAGGATAAGTGCAGTTTTCCAGGAGTTTGGAAAGTAGTCGAGTCTAAAACATGCATTATATATAGCTGTTAGTGAACTGAGGATGGGATATGGTAAATGTTTAATTACAATATTAGGAATTAAATCTAAGCCTGGTGATTTCTTGTTTTTAAGTTTGGAAATTATGTATTTGACTTCAGATGGGGAAATAAATTTAATTCTTTCAGGAACTGTATGAAGTGGTTTGGCTAATGATTGGACTATGTTTTGGGTAAAGGAAATATTAGAAAGGAGGTTATTAGTAAAAGAGAGTTCGAAATGATTTGCCAATAGTTCTGCTTTTTCAGAATCAGTAGTTGCTAATGTGTTGTTATTATTATTTTTTAATGTGAGTAATTGTTTTTTCTCATTTGTTATATTTTTAATTGCAGACCAGAGGGAAGCAGAGTTAGGTTGAAGCTGGGATACATAGTTTCTAAATTTAGAGAACCTGTATTGTTCTAGTTTATTTTTAACTTCATGAGTAAGGCGATTTAAAGTAGTTTTAATATCAGGATCTCGAGTGATTTGCCACTTTCTACGAGTTACATGCTTGAGAGCAATTAAATTTAATATTTCTTTTGATAGGACAGGTGTGACTGATTTGTTAGAATTATTACTTGTCTTTGTTGATAATTTAATAGCTTGTAATATATTTCTTTGCATTTTTAAAAGTTCAGCATCTACATCAAATGGAGTATGGAGAGAAGTAGGATAATTATTTGTTTGAAGCATACATGACTGGAAAAGTTTCCAATTTACTTTACCTTTAATTAGGGAATTAGAATGGGTCTGCTGTGGAATAACATTATTAAAGTTAATTAATACAGGATTGTGATCCGAGTTTAATGCTGGTATGCAGTATTGTGTGAGTGGGAAGTTTAAATTTTGTGAGACTGCAATGTCCAGAATATCTGGAGAAATGGTATTATTATATGAATAATGGGTAGGTTGAGAAGGGGCATGAATTGTCCAGTTATTCATAGTTGCTAGATTAAATAATAATATACCTTGAGGGGTAGTCGTTTTACATCCCCATGCTTGGTGCTTTGCATTGAGATCTCCAATTAGTAATACTTTATCATTATTATTGAAGAGTAGTTCCAGGGTGTTTTTAGGTATTTTTTTATTTGGGGGTTTGTAAGCTACTATTATTGTTAATTTTCCGACTGATAAATTTATTGTTATTGCTGTTATTTTTTAATTCCTTGGAGGTAGGTACAAATATTTGTGAATGTTTGGTTTTTCTTTTGATTACTATTGCTACCCCACCCCCACCATGTAAAGAAGCTCTATCTTCTCTGTATGTGATATAATTTGGAATATTAACTTTTTTAGCATTGTTTAGATGTGTTTCCGTAATACACGCTATGTCAATTTTTTGGTCATTTAGAAAATGTTTGAATTCATTTATTTGACGAAATAGTCCGTTGGCATTCCAATTTAATAATTTTATTTTATGGAGATCCATTATTGATTATTCTTGGCAGTACTTCTATTATTATTTGCTGAATTTGTGGAATTAATATATTTAAAATATGAGTTGTTAAACTTGGAATATATTTATTAAAATCTATTGTAGTAGGTGGGGATGGAACAAAGTTATTTTCAAGATACGTTTGTGAATTTCTTGAGAGTGATGGTAGACGAGGGAAATTCTGTAAATTATTAATCAAAGGAGGAGGAGAAGTAGGGGAGGGTGGAGTTTTGGAATTTCTAGTTGGTCTTTGGTAGTATTGATGTTGATTTTGAAGGGGGTTGAAAATTAAAGGATTTTGGACTGTATTTCCAATTGAATTTGAACTAGATTTTGAATTACTATTTTTGAAGAATCTACATCCTCTATAATTCGCTGTGTGATTTTCAAGACAGTTCACACACTGAGGTAGAGAATTTTTAGGTTTTTTACATTTAGTATAATGATGTTTTTCTATACATCTAACACATCTTGGTTCCAGTTTACAGTTTGCTTGTGTATGATTAAATAACTGACAATTTTTACATTGAATTGGTGAGATTTTGTTTCGAAATTTGACTTTTACAACACTATTGAATAATTTTCTTAATTTGATTATCTCCCTACTTTGATCACTGTCTAAGAGTTCCACTGCACACATTTCTAAGGCTTCTCTTTTTTTCCCAAAGAGTCTGTAAACAGTATTTACTGAGAATGTTTGACCTAATTCTAACTTAATTTCTTCGTTAGTATACGAAGTTGGTATGTCGTAAATAATAGCTGAAAGTACTCTTTTTGTTGGATCCCTATAAGTAAAATAATGAATGTTATTTTGGTCACAATGTTTTCTGTATTTTCTGTAGTCTTCTATTGTTTGGAAAAATATAGAAACATAGTCGTTTTTAATTTTAGTACTAAACTCATTATTTACTATTTGCTTAATTTCTAAGATAAATGAATTGAAATTTCTTAGGGTACCTGAAGTTTTACTAATATTTATTGGGGGTATTTTTGCTGGTTCTAAGTTCGGAATAGTACTATCAGATTCATCTGTAACTTCATGGAGTACTTGAAACGGGTTATCAGTGGGAATATTATATACGGGAGGTAAATCTTGCGAACCGGCACTTTCTTCACTGCTCATACCTCGTTTACGTTTTGAACTATTATAATCACTTTGATGAGAACTTTCACTTAGATGAGATGCACTAATTTGAGTAGGATTTTGTAACTCACTTGGGACGTCCATTGGATTGAGAGAAGTATTTTGCTGAAGTAGCCGTTGAAGTTCCTGCGACTGTTGTCTTAGAAATAGTATTTCATGTTCCAAGGCTTGAATTTTTGCTTCTGGAGATGTGATTGCGTCAGTATTGTAATTAGGATTTTGAACCATGTTTAAATTTAAGTCGTTGCAGTTTGGAATAGGAACGCACTGGTGAGCAGTTAAAAGCGCCGACGAGATGGCCTCGGGTAATGATGGAGGGGGCTCCATCTTGGGAGACCCAAGGTTCGCCCCTCCTATCAATACAAGGCGTTGGCGATTTACCTGATAATCCGGCAATTATTGATGGCTCACAGAAATAAGTTGGTCCACCTCCCAGCACGCACTCCCCACTTACAACTGACACGATTGTAGTTTAGCTTCCACTAGCTCGGAAACACAACACTTTATAAAACTGGCACTGGTAACGGTAGCAGAGCTCGACCTCAGAACGTCTGCACTGCTCGGCGTCACAGACTGGACTGCAATATTCTTTTGAAGTGGAATTTCATTTCTCGCGCTAGAGTAAGTGGTCATATTGAGACACAACTGCAACAAAACGTGCAACGCTTATTTTCTGACAAAAGTATAAGCTGGAAACGAAAAACGTTCATAATATTTCATATTTGTCTCGGTAAGACATACATTGGTAAAAGCTTCATTTCTATTTGTATGCGCAAATTAAATAGTTACTTCTCAAGTTTTAGTACCGACGTCGGCAGCCGTTACCCACGAGCGCCACCGGCATTTTTTTTAACTATTCTGTCGCGCATTATTAGTAAATACTGGCTTGTGACAGAAAAAAGCTACTATACAAACCAGCCCAAAATTGTTTTCCAAAAAACACCATGCACACGGCTCGAGAGCAACATGTAAAGTACTCTCATGTATCTGCAATAAATTGCAATAACCTGCAATAAATTCAATATTTTAACAAAAATGGTATTCGCAAATATTGCAATAATGCAGTAGAGCACAATTACAGTACAATTCTTTAAGCACCAATAATATAAAAAGTTGTTGTTTCATATCACAACACGTAAATACTAAATATTTAATGGCAGACAACCTCTTTTTTAGAACCTTGCTGTCACATGACGTCAGCTGTCATATAAGCGTGAATAAATTAATATGACAATTCAATCGGTTCGCGCAGTGTGAAAATAGACGGGATAACATATCAAATTTTTTGCACTTTTCATTCAAAATCAGAACTGTTTCTTTGTTTATGAATTTTCGTCGTGTTGATTGATTCTTAGTGATTCCGGGAGCGTCAACTACTCAGGTCATTAGTGCCGTAAGTGTAGAGCGTGTTTTTCATCGTGAGATAGCGCTGAATGGCGAGATCCGGCACCGACCTACCGTCGACTATCGGGGTTTTCCACAACTAGGTGTCGCCCAAGAGCGGAGCATCGCTCCAGCCGGGACAAGCTCTAAGCCCCCGACCGGTCTCTCGAAGAGTGGGGCGGGGTGAAGTGCCTATTAGAGTAAGTGTGTAAGGTGTGAGGATTGGACAAGAAAGACCGCGCGCGGTCCGTGACTCATATGTTAGGGTACTGCTCCAGCATGCGCCTGGTGTTGATCAGGGATTCAAGTGGAGTCATCTCTTGAATCGGAGGAAGCGCGGGGGAGGTGCCATCTGCACGCTCACACGCAAATCCAGCATCCTGGAAGGACCGCTGGGGCGCATTGGGAGAAGCGAGCGCTAATTACCGCGGATGCCGCGCCTCCATCGCGCGGATATCATCTGCTCCGCGGTCCAGCACTAAAGGCTCCTGGCGGCCGCCGGCTGTTGAGGAATCTGAGGGAAATGGAGCGGGACATGTTCTGAGGCGATGGAGGACTAGGGGCATGGGAAGGATGGAGAGAGTGATGGGCCGATGTGTTGTGTGTTGCGAATTTGAGAAGTCAGTTTCGTGTAATTCATTAAATGTAGGAACGTTTAATGATAAATTCAGAGAGAATGGGGAAGCATAAGAAGACGCAGGCAGACGCGAAGGGAGTAAGAGACGGAAACGCCAAGAGATGTCGAGGGACGGGATGAGTGGAGTGGTGACTGTTAAAGATGAAGATGGCGGAGATTCAAGGTGGTGTGATTGATTGATTGATTTTTTCGTGTTTCCGGGCGCGTCAACTACTGTGGTCATTAGTCCCGTTAGTATAGTGCATGTTTTTTTCTCGGGAGATGGCGGTGATCTTCCCCCGCTGGATGGCGAGATCCGGCGCCTACCTACCGTCGGCTAGTGGGGTTTCCCCCTAACCAGGGCTCTCCCACCAGCGGGGCACCGCCCCAGCTGGGACAAGCTCTAAGCTCCCGACCGGTCTCCCGGAATATGTGGTAGTGTAGTGCATGTTTGCGCAAGTGTGTGTGTAAGGGGCGAGGATAGGACAAGGAAGAGGAAGGACAGATCGCGCGCGGTCCGTGGCCCGTTTGGTAGGGTACTGCTCCGGCATTCGCCTGGTGTTGATCGAAGAAACCACGGAAAACTACCGATCAGAGCAGCCGGCAGCTAGAATTCTACTCCAGACAGCGACTGAATTCGACCTAGCTGAAAAGCTAGTGTCGAAAATCCTGCGGGACTCGAACCTAGGGCCTCCCGGTCAGAGGTGAAAGACTTCGAGATATACAGGGAAATAGAAACAAATGCCGAAGGAGCGGAGAGGCGCAGAGGTGTGTTGTGGCGAGGTCGGAGAGAGGTGAGGGTTGGCGAGAGAACGCGGAGGCGGAGGCAAGCGGGAAGCCGTCGGAGCCGGAAACCACCGGAACGCGGGGGCGCAGGCGAGAAGGGCGCGGGCCGCTGTGGCCGGCGCACAATGGAAGCCTCCTAGCGCCACTGCGCGGTACGATCTCGGCGAGGAAGGCCTGGAACACGAGGTAAACTTTAACTTTATTAATTTAGTAAGTTAGGCTTATTATAACAGTTAGTATTTGATTACTAGTGAGAACCCGTCAAAATTTGACGGTGAGATCTGAGATAAATGTAAAATACTGTACTCAGACTAATGTTCACAATATATTGCATTGTTTGGATCTTCAGGGTATAACGAAGATATTCTGTGATGAATTCCCAAACTTTTGAACATGTATGGCCCATGACCAGGTGGCAATGCAATATCGGCACAAATGCTATAGCACTAATATACTGAAGGATATTATTTCTAATGTTTTTTGATGTGTCATCATCTCCTATAAACAACTGTTTGATTTCTTCTGGCATATTGCTCGAAAGTATCCTTATTTTCACATTTAAGCAACACACAGTAAATCGTTTGTAGAATTTCCCTCACATGGAAATTACAAAGCAGAACAAAACTGACATTTTATAGACAATGACCCAATAGAAAACGAAATGACCTCATGATCACGACACCTATGCTGACTTTCTCTTTCCCTGCGCCCAGTTAATGTTAACGTAAAATAACAACGTTTGCGTCTTTTAGGGCGCATGGACAACGATTCGGAATTCGACATAACCTGTAAACAACTTCACTACTTCAGTACAACCGAGCAAAACCCACTGTGCGAATATTCTCTACAAAATACACCACAAAAGCAAATACATGCAAACTGCCAACACCACAATGCAATTATTACACTGAAACAAAACCTTGACGAATTGTAAACAAATCTCAACAATCAAAACAAAACATCCAGCAGCATGGACTCACATCTATGGAATAATGTATATCGATTTTGAAACTGCCACCCTTTGAAAGAAAACAATTGACTATTGATAAGCGTACTATTAAATAATGATTTAATTAATTAATTTACACCGTAAATGTTGGTGAATTAACACAAACAATATCTGATAAGACATCTAGGAATCATATTCTTTCATTTCAAAGAAGAAATACAACAATGTGTTCAGTACAAGCTCTAAACGAAGCCATGGCAGAATACCTTATTTTTTTAAATATATAGATTGTTGTTATTTGTATTGGTATTATTATTGTGTTAATTACTATGAAATGAGTTGCTTTATTAAATATATAATTATATTCAAAGTAGTATTGAAGTGTGGTGACGTGTAGTGCAATATTGAAATAGAAAGAGAAGTGAATTTCAAATGTTGTGAAGTGCAGTAAAGTGAAGTGAAGTGAAAGTGAAATGAAGTGTAATTAAAAATTCGTGTAGTCTTGTATTTAATAGTTTAAAATAGCCGTGCAGGTCAGCCATAAAATGTAGTTAATGCTATTATTACTAGCATATTATTATGTTATTATTATTATTATTATTATTATTATTATTATTATTATTATTATTATTATTATTATTATCTATTTAAATAATTTAAAGTCACATTGTTAAGTAATTTAAAGTTAATTTTCCTATTTGTAATACGTAAATTGTAGTGTTTGCCACCAGGTTGTATACACTTACCTGCAGAAATGAGGCAGAAAAGAGAAGAAAAGAGGCCTCGCTACGGGCGTGAGGAACGGGAGAGTGGGAGGGCGAGGGCAGGCTAACGGGCAGTTGAGGGCGAGCAGGGGGCAAAGGGTGGGCGAGGGCGGGAAGGTGGGGAAACGGTTGCTTGAGGGTGGGCAGATAGGGGAGGAAGATAAAGGACGGGGAAAAGGGCAGGCGGACGTGCGGGAGGCCAAGCGGGCGTGTGAGCGAGTGAACGGGCTAGCGGGCTGGCAAGCGGGCAGGCTAGCGGGCAGGCGAGCATGAAGGCGAGCGCGCAGGCGAACAAGCAGGCGAGCGGACGGGCGGGCGCGCGGACAGACGAGCGAGGGGGGGGGGCGGGGGGGCCGACGAACGGGCGGGCGGACGAGCGGGCGAGTGGACGAGCCGACGGGCGGGCGGGCGAGCGAGCAGGCGAGCGAGCAGGCGCGCAGGCAGACGGATGGGCGGGCGGGCAGGCGGACGGATGGGCAGCGGGCAGGCGAGCGAGCCGGCGAGCAGGCGAGCTGGCGAGCGTGCGGGTGAGCGTGCGGGTGAGCGGATGGGCGGACGAGCGGGTAAGCGAACGGGTAGGCGAGCGAGTAGGCCGGCGGGCGGGCGGGGGGGCGGGCGGGCGAACGTGCGGTGCCCGGCTCTTGCAGGTGAGGGCGGCAGCCAGGCGGGGAGGGAGTCGGGCGGGCGCGCGGGTGAACGACAGCGGGCGAGGGCGGGCCGGCGCGGGGCGGTCGTATATGTGGCTACGCGGCCAGTGAATGAGTGGCCTGGTGGGCGGCCACGCCCGCGCCGCGCAGCCTACCGCAAAGCGATCGCCCGCTCGCCCGGCCGCCCAACGAAAGGCCCCTGTGGGTGCCGCCCGCTGCGCCTCCGCAGGCGGCGTCGCGCGCAGGACGCCGAGAAGGCGATTGCCTCGGGCTCGAGGTTCATGGCGCCATATTGGTCATGTAGGAATGATGATCGAGAGAACCCGGGGGCTTTGAACTCTGTAAGAAAACTTCGTATATCCCATCATCGGTACTCGGAATTCCATGAAATTTGATTTTATTCCATCTTTCACATATTTTTTCTTGTCGACAATTCTGAATTCAGGAATTTATAATTCATTATGCTGAAATAATTTGATCACCCTTTTTTAGACATTCCATTCATAATGTTAATGGCTTTATTATTTAAGTCAAATTTCAGAGTCTTAATCTATGATCCTTTTTAATCCATTATTTTTATGTCTTCGTTTGAAGGTTCGAAGTTCTTTCAAAATCTCAAACGTAGCTTATTACAAAAAGGAGAAAGTCTTTGAAAGAAAATTTTGAATTGTAAATTATGAATTAAAAAAACACCCTTGCATTAGTAAATATTAGGCACGTTTTTGGCCAGTGAAGAAGTTCCCCAAAAATAAACTAGTTCTCCAAATCGTAACCCTCGGATGGTTACTAATGTATATGTTTACATGTTCAAGTACCTCGGTTCAGTTTCCAGTGCTGGTCAGGATTTCTTCATGTCCTCTCTGTCATTGTTCCCACGATCTTCTGACCATGTTCACTTCATAATTTTCTTGACAAGGCCTCCCTTCCCATTTTATGTTCTCTCTGCTATCTAACACTTGTTGCTACCTTTACTCATAATTCAAGTAGGCGTAGTAAAAGAAAGGGGTTAGGGATTCTGGAGCTAAAGCAAACGTGCGCAATTTTGCATAAGTCATTGGAGAGACTTTTAAGTATCCTCTGAGCTTGGTGGGCGGCTGGGTTTGTTGGAGGAAGCAACTGGACAATACATCCGGTTTTTGTTAATAAATTTATTCATTAGAACCTACCTACCATCCTTGCTACTCAATTATTTAACCTAGACAAAAATGCAAACCCTTACTCTCGAATGAAATATTGATTTTCAAAACCTCTTCTTCGTGCTTCAAAATTTATCAAGTAAAATGTCAATTATTACAGTACTTTATTTGTATTTAAGTAAACACTGAAATACACGAAGTAATACTGACTTTACCAACTCATCAAGTCAGCTATTTTGAGCGCTCAGTGGAAAATAACGTAAAACATTTAAGTTGCACTCTTTTTTGCCTTCGTACAGTCGGATAAAAATAGGAATGTTCATGCATAAATTCACTGGAAAATATACTCTGCGAATCATGAGTATTGTAATTAAGGTTGTCTTTTATTTTTTTTTCAACATATGTGTTTAAATATTTGAGTAGCTGTATTAAACAACTTGATCCTATCGAGCAAAATAAAATATTTTAAAAACCTCTTGAAGCCACCAACCTCCTCTGGCGCGAGCCACCTGAGGCTGCGTCCAGACTCAACTCCCACGGGGTCGGGCGTAGCGGGCGAACATTCGCCGGGCGGTGGGCGTGGGCGTGGGCGGCGGCGCGGCGCCCATCGCCCCGCGGGCGAGGGAGCGGGGCCGCGCCTCGGTTGGTAGCCCTGTGCGATGCGATCGCTGCCGCTTTTGGGAGGTGCCCGCTGCCGCCCCGCGCCGTTTGAAGTGGTGGGAGTGGGCAGGGGATTACCCAAACGAGACGGCGCTATCGACGAAATTTGTCTCGAGTGGCCCCGGGCTGCTCTTTCTTTCAGTTAGGCGAGCTTATCTGCTAATAGGCGTTGTAGACTGGATTACATTTTCTGAGTATGCTATCGCTCACACATCGGTGCTCTGTTTCCTTGTGGTTGGCGCTCCGGCGATGGATCGACGCCCCACGCGCGCTGTGCCTTTTCTGTTTTGAATGCGTTTAATCGGTGTCCGAGGACATTTTGGGCTGCTCGTGGGGCTCACGTTTTCTATACGAACACGTATATTTTTTAAGTTCAAAAAAATAAAAATTTATTACACCTTTTGACACCCGTACAGGGATGCTCCAAAGAATTTACTCCTTCAGATCGAATCAGAAAATAAACAAGCATGCAGCAAGCAAGTAATATTTATTTTTAAATTCTATTTACATAGCTAACTTATGGCCTAGCTTACAAACTAGATACTTGCAAACTAATCTAAATCTACTTTGCCTTACATCCTGACTTAATCTAACAACGAACATTATTTACATTATTTACAGTAAGCAATACATACACTTATAACACTTACAAAAACATACTCTTTTAACATTACACATGAACTCATATAAAAATTATTTACACTATATATGCATCGACCACATCATTTCAACAGCGGTTGCAACTTTAACACTGTACACTATTTACATTATTTACACTTGTCAAAGTATACAAATACACTTATAAACACAATCCATGAAATCATTTAAACACTATTTACACTATACATGCTTGTAAGCACTTCATTTAAACCGCGACTGCACGAGTCATCTACAGACCATCCTCTCTCATCGATCACTGGGGTATTGTCTTTATGTTTAGGCTCACCTGTACTCGAGTTACTTACATTACAGGAGTTACTTATATTACAGATGTAAATGCACAGCAACCAAACAATAGATCACCTTCAGTTACTTAGTTAATTGCTTTTTCACAAAAAGTACACAGTAATTCGTTGTACATTTGCAGACGTTTAGAATTTCAAATATATATTCCATCTCTATGCAAGAATTTATAAGCTAAACAGTTGCACTCATTTTGTGGGATTGTTTACCGCGCTTACGTGATTGCCATGTAGGCGACGTGTGAACCCTGATTACCCAGAAAATTGAATGCTGTGTTGCGCGTACCTGCCAGAAAATTAACTACGTGTCAAATTTTAATCAACACCATTGTGAGTTTTTAGTTACGCAGATAGTATAGAGTTAAAATGCATTTGAGAGTATCACAAACAGTGAAGCAAGTATTTAAATTGTGAAAAAAGTTTGAGAATGAAATAGAGAAGTATTCCTTATCCAAAAGTACGGACAAATGAACCAAAAAATCTTTGAAAACCCCTGGTTAACTATGGCACCTGCTATCTTTCCTATTCAAAAGCATTACCCCACCTGGTGTTTCCATTTCCTTCCCCCTAAAGTAATCCCCCTTGGGCCTGAATCCACGTTTTCCCCACATCTCTTTTCCCTCGCAGATCTTACGAATGAAGAAGATCCCCTCTTCACCCTGGGGGTCCAAACAAAAATACGCGCAAGGACAAGTCACCGGCGATTTCGTATTCAGAAGCGCCCGCGCCCGCCTTGTAATTTTAATGCTACGCACTCACCCCCGCAAGCACAACCGAGATGAGCCCTCCTTCCCATGTTTATCGCCACCACATACCAAAGGGCCCGCTCCATCGCGCCCTTGCCCTCCCCGCGACCCTACAACCCACGCCGCCCACCTCCAGTCCCGACGTCTCAGAATGCGGTGTATATATAAAACACCTTTTGTAAGCGGCGGTAGCCAGATAGGTCTTTCTATAGAAATCCGCTACTCGCTTGCCCTTTGGTGCGAAGAGGGGGTGAGGATTCCGTGATACGAAGGGTTTTTTTATATTCTGAGGAGGGTCTTTGGGGTTCACACACCGGGAGTTCCAAGGACAAGGGGCGGTATCTCCTTAGAGGGCTCGGTCACGTCTATGATAAAGACCCCACACCGCGTGGGGGACGCGTCCCGCAGCGCCATGAAACAGCGTGTCCTTCCATTATATTGGCAGCAGGGCCCCCCCCTCTTCTCTTTTTTTCGGAATTACATCGCGATAAAAAGGGTGTCGGACGACGAAATATAGCTACATTCCACCCCGCGGTTTAAAACCGAAATTATCATCGGGAAGGGGAGGCGAATGCTAAACATGCTCACAAATCGCTTTCTAATATCCCTTTTGAACATGAAGTTCACGAAATATTCCCATGGAATCGCCGTTTGTTGCGGGAGCTCTACGCCATGTTCTTCAGAATTAATAGTTCTGCATCTAATGTCTTCGAATGCATCTGTGTTTTTGATCAGCCTTTCTTTTTATTTATGCAAGTGCTTTAAACGAAATAGCACAGAATGTTGCTTCTCAGATACCTTTAAACGTTTTTCTTATAAATGTGAGCTGATGTTGCACATTCTTACTAAATTGCGGTACAAATCATTTTATATTTCTTATCGCGAGACTTTTCATTATGTTCTTTTAGGTTTTTTCGAAAATATTTTACGCTTGCTTTTTGCGTGCATTATTTACGCAAATGTATTAAATATAGTATATCAAACTGTATCTTACGCAGTGAGCAGTATTGCAAGTACATTAAAGATTTCAATTGCAAATATTTTTTGAGTAATATAATATTTTGTACACATTACAGATTTAATTTTTCCTTCAACTAATTGTAGGTTAGTTAAGATTCTATCAATATTTATAGACAGTGAAGTTGGGTAAGTAATAATAATATTATAATATTAGTATCAATAATAAGACAGTCAATATTAAATTATTTCTGTGAAAGTGGAAAGCAGGGCTTGTCATTTAGCATGAGAACAAAATTTTCAACTTCAATAAATGAATAATGAATTGTATGTACAAAACGTAAAAGTGTGGAAGAAAGTTTTACTAAGAAAATTGTCTTCAGTGATCGCTCTGTTTCATTTTTTCATTGTTAAAATGTTATTTGTGTTAATTTTTATTACAAAAGATCTTCAATTGTATTTATCTTAATTTTCCATCACCTGAATCCAGGATGACATAGCACAATGCTATCATTTATTGTACGAGTAACTTTGTTGATCCACTCCATAGAATATTTTTTAAGTTAACACTTTAACACTCCAGTTCTGGTGAGGGAGGTATTTGGATACTCCGAGTTTTTTCTGCTGTTACTTCTCAGAAATAAAGTCCACGAAAATCTGTTTTGGATTAAGAAAACTGTAGGAAACGCAATGTAGTGATTTCACATAGCGTAATAATATACACGTTTCAGATTTACAATTTTTGGGGGGAGGGGTCTTTATATTCCTTGTACACATCTGGGTAATTGTTTAGTGTTATGACACAATTCACACTCACGGTATCTCTGCATTCTCCCTATTTACGGATTCGTGTGAACTATGAAATGTGGTGATGTGTGAAAGGCATAATATTGGGATAAGGCAGTAATAACAAATATCTTGAGAATTATTATTTATTGCTGCATTGGAATTTTATGAAGCAGTCGATGTCCTCGTGAAATATGAACTGTGGTAGTAATAAACATTGGTTCAGTCTCACAGTCATCGCAGCAGGTAATTTATGTAGGATCTGGAAAAAACCCAAATATTTACATTTACACTCTCGGACTAGAAAATATACTTTTTCTGATTCTAGTGTTTCCTGTAAGTAAAGCAGACATCATACATATTACGCAATGTGTTGGCAGGGTCCTTACTGTCGAATTGTTTACTGATGCTGTATAATTCTTTTTATACATACTTACATAATATCCTATTTAGTTTTATTGCTTATTTTATATCATGCTTTAGGACATATTAACAGAAGTTTTTGCTGCAATGAAGATGAGAGTATTTTCTAGCTGTGGGTCGCGGCTTCCAGGGGCGTGGCTGCCATATGGGGCGTTGCGGTGATTCATTAAAACTGATCTTTAGATACTTTCAGTAGAAGAATAGAAAGTACTTTCCAGAAGAGGTTGTTCACCATAACTGGATCCAAGATCCCTTCAGGAAGGGAATCCTATTTACATTTAATACTGAAGAACATGGATATTTCTTTTGACTCCAGATTAAAATAGAAGTTCAATTCATCACCCCTCATTGAGTTCTAAAGCTTGGTGAATCCACACATAGGTAACATGACCCAATGGAGTTTAGATTCCTTTTGCAACATCCTACTTATGTGAGGTATGATTTTCAGCTTTGACAGTAATGAAAACCAAGCACAGATCGAAATTGAAATTTGAGAAAGAATTGCGAGTCGCAGTTTCGAATATTGAACCCAGATTTGCACAATACGAAGAAGCAAGGTTATTCTTCCCATACACTTTTTGAAGAAATTTATCATAAAATGAAAAGTTGAATAAAATATGTTATGTGTTATTTAAATTCCTAATTAAAATGAATAAATAAAATAGCCTGTTATATGACTTACTCATTTGTGTCGAATCTTGAGTAGGCCTATATTAAACCTTATATTTTAAACTTCTTGTTACTGGGGGAGCCACGGGAAGTTTCGTTTAGGACAAGTGAGCTGTGGTTGAAAACCCCTGGCATTAGACTTATCTATTATATTGTGTAGAAGTGTGTTGATTCTTTGGAACCTATAGTTTCCGTTATATTTTTTTAAGAAAGGGAAGTTTGTATACCATGCACGAGTGAAATCATAACTAATTGTTAAGGAGTAGCGGGGTGATTTTCATTCTCTACGGTGAAAATAAGAGTATTGCTTCCGCAGCTTGCATAGACAACTGAGGAAAATTATCAGCTGCCCATTTTATACTTTTCTGGTGTCTTCAATGCGTCGAAACTGTTTCACACTTGTACTATAGTCTCAAATGTGGTAACTTCTGTATCAAATTTATAAAACATCCTTCTCGCTCAACATTTGCCAGAGACATCTGTTATTTATTTGTTTGCAAAGGTTTTATTAGAAACACTATCGATCGATATAACATTAATAATGATTAATCGAACTACCAGATTAATAATAATAATAATAATAATAATAATAATAATAATAATAATAATAATAATAATAATAATAATAATAATAATAATAATAATAATAATTTGGTGGTTGTCAATCTCTCTTATCGCCTCTTGTTAACATCTTCCAGCAAGTTCGGTATTTGCTCTACATCGGCCTGATGAAGTCAATAAATTTCTTGTGGACGTCCACGCTCTGAATACCTTGAAAACAGTGCTCCATCCTAAAAACAATTCTCCATGTTACGATCGTTGTCCAAGATACCGCCTCCGTCATCATTTGCCAGAGGTTTCCCACACTCCGGCAACTCCTCAATGCCACGC
The DNA here is from genome assembly GCA_011170035.1 of Teleogryllus occipitalis. Classification (NCBI taxonomy): domain Eukaryota; kingdom Metazoa; phylum Arthropoda; class Insecta; order Orthoptera; family Gryllidae; genus Teleogryllus; species Teleogryllus occipitalis. Next base: position 30,654 of record BLKR01010397.1, on the reverse strand, counting down.
GGTCGGCGATCGTTGCCAGGCGTGCCTTCCCAGGGCGAACAGGCGAGGAGCATGGTCCTCGCTCGGGAGCCGCCGGGAGGGCGTGTCCTCGGTGTGTCCTCGCTCTGTCCTCGGCGTGTCGCCGCGTCACGCCCTCTGGCGCTGCTTACACGGCGGCCGCGTGTCGAACCCGGGTCTCTCCGGATGAGCAGCCGGCCCCGTTCCGCCTCACCGCGTTGGCGCCCGCCGCGGCGGGAACGCCCCCCACCCCACCCCCTTCACCAAGGGGCGGTTGGTGTTGGCGCCAGCGGCTCTCAACGCCCCGTTGGAACGGTGCATTGGACTTTTCGGCGCGTCAACTGCTGTGTTCATTTGGAGGCGTCGGCTTCCGCGGCCTGATTCAATAGACTGTCTTTCGACACTAGCTTTTCAGCTAGGTCGAATTCAGTCGCTGTTTGGAGGAGAATTCTAGCGGCCGGCTGCTCTGATCGGCAGTTTTCCGTGGTTTCTCCGATCAACACCAGGCGAATGCCGGAGCAGTACCCTAACAAACAGGCCACGGACCGCGCGCGATCTTTCCTTCCCATTCCTTGTCCTATCCGCTCCCCTTACACGCACACACTAACATGCCACCACTACACCACTACATATTCCGGGAGACAGGTCGGGAGCTTAGAGCTTGTCCCGGCTGGGGCGGTGCCCCGCTGGTGGGAGAGTCTTGGTTAGGGAGAAACCCCACTATCCGATGGTAGGTCGGCGCCGGATCTCGCCATCCAACGGGGGAAGATCACCGCCATCTCCCGAGAGAAAAACATGCACTACACTAACGGGATTAATGACCAGAGCAGTTGACGCGCCCGGAAACATGAAAAAATCAATCAATCAATCAATTTCGGGCGCGTCAACTGCTTTGTTCATTTGGAGGCGTCGGCTTCCGCGGCCTGATTCAATAGACTGTCCGCAAGATGCCGCTTTCTAGACACAGTTACAAGCCCTGCCTGGGACGCGGCTTCTCCCGGACAGCCAAAAATGTATTGCTTACGTAGTATTGCGTATACGCTGTCGTGATGACATGATGGGAGTATGTATCGGGAGAAAGACGAACTCCGGATTGATTATTAAAAGTGGTTTATTATGAGCCCTTGTTGCAAGTATGGTTACATCCTAACAGAGGGTACACAACCCAGCACTCAGTCGGTTGTCGCCATGAGGAGGTAGGGGGAAGACTAGCAGGCAGCGGAGGAGGCGACGAATGCGGCGGCCAAGGCAAATAGGCTGACGGTGGGTCACTCGGTACGGCACGGCGTCGATTCCCGTCTCGGTCAACCCGAAGGCAACCGTAAAGTGGGACGCCGGCGATCACTACCGCGCTCACGAAGAGCGGGAAAGAGCGACTTCTGAGGCCGTCGTGGTCTTATATACCGCCAGGCCAGTCCATCCCGGCGTAAGAGGGGGTGGCGTTGCCCTGGTTCGGTGGCACACACAGGAGTACGGGTGTGACGAGCGGTCATCTCAAAAATGTGGACACCAAACCAGCGCGGCCCCAGCTGAGGGCGAGCGGCCAGGGGCGCAAGTTGGCGTCGCCTCACCACAAAGCGACTCTGACAATTCGGCACGTTTTTAGTGCTGAACACAACTGTTTTTCATCGCTACACAGCACGATGGAGTTCGCTACGCACACGATGACACAAGTTCTTGTCAATCTGAATGATGTAATCAATGTATGAGTTTACAAATTATATGTATGTAATTATATGCATTTTATGTAGAAAAAGATACGTACTACTTATCGAGTTGAAAATGGAAAGCGTGGAGAACGTTCTAAATTCAAGGAACACTTAGTGTCATATTTTTTTGGAAAAATACTTTCCTTTAATAATTAAAATAGGTTTTAAAATAAAATGAAAGAAAAATTATTTCATATTTCTGAATTAAATATTTCTTTCTACGTCAAGCCGTTTTTTCAAGCGTGTTTTACAATAATTTTGCCGTCGTTTTCTTACAAAAAAATGGGCATATTTTGTTACAAACAACCTCTAATCTTTTTAATAATGGCTATTGTAATTACTGTTTTTTATTAATGGCTTTTGTGATTATCCTCAATTTGACTTGTATTTATACTTTTCCTTTCATTTCTTTAATACCCATTCTATTGTTTCAATTGTATTGGCTAACGGTTTAGCAGCGTCAATTGGATTTTCCTTTGGGTTTACTTCTTTTTGCAAGTAGTGTTTAAAGTCTCATTATTCGTTTAGTATAATATGTATTTTATAATACATTGTATCTCAGGCCGTCGGTATTTATTTTTGCTTTCTATGTTATATTTATCGATTTCGTCAAGTGCTGAACAGATCCCGTTGTGTATTCTTGGAAAGAAGTATCCATCAAAATCTTTTAGAAAGTGATCAGATGTTGTTTTTTTTCTATCTACGTCGTACTTACGCCTCACAGATTTTGTGCAAATAGACCGTTTATAAATAAGCAGCGAACGCTCTGGACATTTCGGAGACAGAGCGCGATGGTTGGTCGCTACTGCGCACGCGCGTCCGATCGCTGCGATCGAGTTAGAAATCGATTTGAGCTGTACGCACCGCTGAGGCAACAGTGAAAAACTGAGCTCCTCTGCTAAGAGATCGTTAAGAAAAAGTGTGAGTTGGTTTCTCTGTTGGAATAGAGGAGTGCGATTGTGTCTGGATGTAAATTACTGTTCAATAAGAGGTAAAAGGCGAATCGACTTGTGAATTATAGAAATATAAGATGATTGAATGTGTTTAAAAATAAAATTTTATGGCAATTGCGTGAAAACGATGTATAGTGCGCACATTGTACAAGTGACACGTGATGGACATCATTGTAATGTATGTTAATATTTTGAGCTGTTGGCTCCGAGACTAGTTTAATACAACACGTACAGCTTTCAGAGTGATAATTCTGACTGCTAGTAAACTAGAAACTAAATTTCTGTTGCCAGCGAAATTTTGGAGGACGACGACATTCGGAATTCGTCACTACGGGGCGGATGATGTATATTTGTAAATCTACCTGAAACAACCGTCATCGAGGTGTTTTCCAGGAATGAAAACGCTGAACAATGCAGGTACTGTATAAGAAAACCTTTCAATTTTATACTGCAGAAATATTGGCAGTATTAACGGGGTAACAGGTGTCGGATTCTCGCCAAGCAGATCACGTGGTGGCAGTGGATTCGAAACGTAGACTCGTATTTGTGCCAAGGTCACCTCTGAGGGTTTCCTCGGAAAGGGGAAACGGTATTCTGTTTTAAACTGCGTTAAAGAAAAATACAAAAGAGAATTGTTACGCTTGTAATAAATAATATATAACGCTGGATGAAAATAGAAGACTGGATTTCGATTATTATGTTACTTATTAATTCTCATAAAGATATCTTTCAAATGTAATAAAAATGTGTACGAGTATGCTAAAGCTCTTTTCTGTACGTGGCTATTATCCGACATTTGAATATAAGTGCACTGCGGTATTTTCGTAGGCGTGTTGTAGGTCGAATTACGGAGAATTTTTTGGAAAGTAGTTATGATGATTTTTTTTAGGGTTAGGTATTTTCTTGTTTAATTTTATAAATGCTAAATTGGATAAGATTGTTGATTGCATATCAATGAAAAGGTGATAGTTACCAAGTCTACTTATTATTCATTGCTGATTAGAAATTCTTCAGCCAACCTTACCGCCTGAGCTTACAAATGAATATTTTTTTGTATAAGCAGCTTAGCTTACTTATGTTTACTTTTAATAAAGTCATTGCACATGTTTCTTTGCAAAATATGTTATTTGATATCGGAGTGTGAGTGTATAATTGATGTACAATTTCATTTATGATTTGCACTATAGGTTGTTAATCAATGTTACTGTGAGTGTATTCCGAATTAGATGAATTTTCTTTTTTAATATTCCACCCTACTATCATGATATGTCTAAGTCTTATCGTTCTCTTGATGTAAGAATAAATATCTCTGATCCGACCCTTAGTGGAGGGGAGGAAGGTGAATATAAGATGATGGGTAAAGAGATTTACTACAAAATGAGGTTAATTTTTTATTCTATTCAATTGCAGGTGTATATACAAGAGAACAACCCTAGGCAATATCACACACGGAACGGTTTCACTATTGTGCTGCTGTCCATTTCAAGGCTTGATTTGAAATGGTGCCGAATTCTCGATACAGCTCGTGTTTTAAACACTGTAATTGGCTGAAGGCCCCTCGAGAAACTTCTGATCAGTACCTGAAATATAAAATGGGAAACTAACTTCAGGAACGAAATTTGGACAATTTTATTGTCGTTTCTATGCAACCCAGTAGGACATACATGTAATTGCAGAAGACGTGCAATATGCGGGATAGCATACTTCATTTGTTAGCTTTCTTAATTCGATTCATTATTTTGTTTTTAGGTACTTATTATTCAATTGAATGATGATCTAATAACTAACATTTTAAAAATATCTTATGAATGTTATGGTCAAATTGACCATTTTTTCCTGAATGTGAATGATTACATGTCATAATTTGCAACAATCCAATGACAGTTGTCAGATGTTGAAGATACAGAGCTTTTGATGTAGATATCGGGTTATGATGAGCAGCATATTCGAGTTGTGGAATCTAATTCGATTTTAAAGTTCGTGAATGATAAATTATTAATGAATAATAATTATAATAATAAATTGAGGTATTAGCATTCATCAGTTCAAACTGCTTCATTTTTGGACGTCGATTCAGAAACTAGGATTACAAAAGAGTTTTTTGTATACCAGCATTATAAACGAGGTTTTCTGTTGCAAGAAATCGTTCATAAAAGGGCCTTTTACAGCACAAATGATGACGTATTAGGTTTTACGGCACGAATGATTGCGTCATCACACACGTCATAGTTGCGTCACAACTCACCTTTAAAATTGACGAACGCTGTGGAATTGCATGAAGAGTTCACAGAGTAACCATACAACCAGAATAACCAAAGATTTTTATTCTTGAATATAATAAATCAGTTTACATAATTACATTATTTATTGATGTTAATATTAATGGAGCAGTCTGTGAGGTTTTTGAAAGATAAAGGAACAGAACCAGGTACATTAAAAGTTTTAGTTGATGAAGTACCTGCTACGTTATTTTCGTCATTTGACACTATTCTTCTAGCTATCTTTATTTTATTCTGAATTGATTCCTCAATGTAAGATTCTGCAACATTTGATGATCGCCATCCTCCATGACGCTTAAGGGTGGTAATATCTGCACCACTGTCGGCTAACATAGTAGCCGATGTTCTCCTGAATGAATGTCCGGAATATTTTTCATGATTTGGAAGTTGAAGGTATTCGGCAATGAGTTTAGGAATTTTTCCGAAAGTGTTAATCCCAATGGGGTTACAAGTGCATCTACCTTTGTTATAAAATAAGAAAAGTTTATTATGTTTGACTTTAGAAGGTCTGAGGGCAATGTATTTTTTATACAAATCTATATAAGAGAATCCTTCATCAGAAATAACGGTAAATATTCTGTGTTTGTTAGTTTTAGTTTCTCTAATTTTGACAACTAAAACAGAACCTTCTTCAGAGACATCATCGGTGCATATGTTATACAATTCCCCTCGTCTACAAGCTCCAAATATGCCGAAAATCGCAACAACCTGAAAAAAGAGAGCAAAAGATGTGTTCCAATAGTTCACAAATATTTCAAATAAATATAACTTAAATACCTTCATCAAGAGATACTTCTCATCAGCTGCTTCTACTAAAAATTTGTTCACATCAGCTTGGGAAAAGACAATAGATTTTTCTGCTTCGTAACCGACATTCGCTTGTTTCATGTACAATTGAACTTTATTAAAAGCAGGAATATCAATACCATCTTTAATTTTGATCATGGCCTTCAATTTCGAGTGACTACACCACAAACTTGATGCCTTACATACTGCTGACTTCAATGTAATAAAAATTAGAAAATTAGACCATCACTAAAACTCGACTAGGTATGTCAATAAAGTAAGAGACACTTACTAACTCCGATATGTATGCCAGAACAACTGATTCGCATATAATCTTCACGTTCTTTGTTTCCATCCAATTTTTAAATTTGTTGTACTCTTTTTCGTACAATGCACTTGACTTTGCCGGTATTAAGCATTGTTCCGCCTTCGTGGCTTGTTCAACAATTTCCTGCGGCAAGGAATCCATCTTTCTTCGCATGCTCTTCAGAATCGCTCATCAGCTGTCCAAAATGCGTGACGTCATAATACCAATGTCAATGTTGTCAACAGTAAAACTGCTTTTGCAATTAGTTCATAAATTAATTTCGATTCTTGCATAAATTTATAATGCTGTTATACAAAAAAATAGCGTATGCAACTCGTTTATAATGTTGCTTTATTGCATTCGTACAAATTTGAAAACTCGCTCCTAACGTCGCTCGTTTTCAAAACATGTACTCATGCAATAAAGCTTAACATTATAAACTAATTGCATAAACTACTAATAACGTCAACTTGTTAAGTCATTAACAATTGTTCTGAAACACATGTTTCTTCTAGGAATGTACACGCGTGCTCAAATTATTAAAGACATTATTTTTAAAATACATGTATTTATTATAGGTTTACATCCGTATACATGTTACATTCACACATTTAATACTAAGTGTGCGTAAAATTTAGGTATTAAGCATTTATCTCCATTTTTCATATCATGTAACTTAAGAACATGCTTTAATCTAATAATTTGAACACATCGATACACGGCACCGCCCCAGCCGGGACAAGCTCTAAGCTCCCGACCGGTCTCCCGGGATATGTGGTAGTGTAGTGTATGTTAGTGTACGTATGTGTGTAAAGGGAAAGGATAGGACAAGGAAGAGGAAGGAAAGATCGCGCGCGGCCCGTGGCCCATTTGGTAAGGTGCTGCTCCGGCATTCGCCTGGTGTTGATCGGAGAAACCATAGAAAACTACCGATCAGAGCAGGTGGCCGCTAGAATTCTCCTCCAGACAGCGACTGAATGCGACCTAGCTGAAAAGCTAGTGTCGAAAATCCCGCCGTTGTGGGGAGTGGGAGCGTAGGACCTCCCGGTCAGAGACGCAGCAGGTCACTGTGAAGTTCCACAGATCGAGGACTTCACAAGTATGTCTAGTGTCTAGGGTAAAATATTAACGTGTCCCCATGAGGGACTTTGTGGGAACCCGGGATGGATAGCCGAAATAAGCATTAACTGATACCTGGAAAACCCCGCCACAAAAAAATCTTAGTTAACGTCGATTCAAATTAATTCTACGCTGACGACTTCCATTATTTCATCCTTGAATAATGCCAACAACACCTCATCCCCATTCCCACAAACCTTCGGACTGTGCTCGAACTATCGTTCCGCGTCCGACTTCTCGGCCTCCTGGTGGCGGAGTTTCCTGCGTTGCAGGTGGCCGAGGCAGGAAGCAAAGAAGGACGCCTCCCGAGCCAACCTTTTCATTGACTTTGCGGTTTATTAAACAAATGCCTTCCGCATCGCAAACGAACTGCACGAAAGCGTTTTTAGGGCAACGAACCCCGAGCGCTCAGACGGTTTGCACTTCGGCGTTTTTTGCAGCCGAACTCCGCTCCGGGAAAGTCGGGGCCGCGCTCCCGGAATTGCGATATTTTGTGTTAGTTGGTACTCGGGGGAAGTGTACACTTGTAAACAGTACCGTGTTTTGACAAATGTGATTATTTCATTAACATTGGTAGAAAAATAGGTTTGTTTTCATATATTGTGGTAATTCTGGTGTGGTGTTGTTAACATAATTGCAAGAAAAAATTAAAGATTTTTTTTTTGTCTTCATGTATTCTAGCTTTCTTTGTAATTGCGGATTTAAAAGTTTTCGTATATGAATTGATTTACTACGAACATACTTCTACATCTTGTCGCTTTTTCAAAGTTTCTAATTTGTATTTAACTCTTTTTGCCTTTATAAAAGAAGAGTACATGTAACTTGAATAATTTCCACAATATTTTATATAAAGTTGATAGTGAAAATGAGGCTGGAATTTTTCATCCTAACTGGTTTGATGCAGTGACACAAGCCGCCGGGTAAATTCTCACTTTACTCACTGATTACTGTATCTTTACTTTCTCGTTTTCATATAATGTAGATGATATAACTTTGCATCTAGAATGCATGAGATGCAAGGATCCATTTTTACGAGCAAGGGTGTATACTTCGGTTCGCCGCCTGCAGCGTGCGGAGCTTCTGCAAAGCGCTCCAGATGAAGCGTGAAATATATGCGCTTCCGACATCGCGAGGCGCGAGACGAGGCGCGTGACTCACAAGGACGCCCAAGCCCCTCCACCCTCCTCTCCATCCCCGCCGCCCCGCCCCCACACCGCAACCGCTCCCGCCACCATCAACGCCCCGCGGCACACCCCCACCATCCCCGCCGCCCCGCCGCCCCCGCCGCCCCCGCCGCCCCTGACCCGCCGGGCCCGCCGCCCCGCCGCCCCGCCGCCCCCAATACCCGTGAAGACCCAGACGCCGCCGCCCTCGCCCCCAGTCACGCCCACTCCTCCACCGCTACCCGTTGCCTCCACCGCTGTCCCCGGTGCCACCCCTTGCGCCCATGCCCCGCCTCTCTCTCCACTTCACTCCAGTTCGACTCCTCCGCACTCACTGACCCGCTGTCCTTTCTTCCCCTCCATGGTGTCTCCCCTCCGGCGCCTTTCCTCGACCCCGACCCCCCAAACCACTCCCGCCGCGTCGTCACCAGCTCTGGCTGAATCACCCCGGCGTCTCCGCGCGGGGCCTTGTTATCAACAGCAATTGCACCGCTTCGGCCTCTTTTGAGCACTTCCCTTGCTCGTCCCCCCCCCCGCCTTCCCCTGCAACACATGAATGGGTGACTCCTGTCTTTCGTATGTATTGTGAGGCGTAAAGCCTCCCATTCCGCTTACTTCAGATGAAAAGAGCCTGCAAGAGGGTTAAGAGATGCATCATCGCCATAACTGAAAAGGATTTGTTTTTGGTCTTAATGTTTTTTTTTTCTTGTGGAGTTTCGATTCGTTTCTTTACATGCTTTCTCGTCGCACACGCCCGTCTTTCTTTTCCCTCGAGTGTTTATTCGTCATTCAGTTGTTTAGCTACCTATTCCATCAAGCGCTCACTCATTTGTTTTTCTTGTCAGTTCAGTATGCCACAAGTCAGTTCCCATAAGAACGTAAATGTACCTCGCAACGAGACAAATTGAATGAATGATGATTTAGAATTAGTAAATTTATTGACTATCGGTAAATATTATTCATTACCTTGCCACTCCAGTTTCTCGTTACTTCAGTAAACAATTGAGGATTCAAGTAGCCCCCTTTCATGTAGTACAGAGGGCTCTGAAAGTGGAGTACAGACTCCACTTCGAGAGCCCTCTGCACGGAAAAAGACAAAATAGACTAGTTCTAACCCACGGGTCTCTATGTAAAACCTTATTGTACGAAAGTAGAAAGGTACTAAATTACATTTATTTATTTAACCATTGAATTAACAATTATTGTTCTTACTTGCGATTTTGTGCCTTTCTGGATGACTTGCCAACTGACTTGTCTTTCCCCCCAAACGCTCGAAAGCTCGACGCTCTTTTTATTAATTTTTCCAATCATCGACTTGAATTTTCATCTACCCCTCATCTTCCACCTTTTAGATCAATGTAATTCTACAATCATCCAATTCTCTTTAGTTTAGATCAGCTATTAGCGATCGCTGGGTCTACGAGCGACGGCGTATATTCTGCGGCTCGCAGGTATTAAATGAAGAATAATAATTAAATAGACTTCAAAAATGAGACTTTTTAACTTACAAATTTCTTCACATAACATGCTAGAACCCCTGACGATGTGATTTGTGAAACTTCAACTTAAGGAACCGCTCAGTAACATGCCAAATATTGACACCGGCAAAGGGTCTCAAGGCATCAATTGATGTCCTTCCTCTTCCTTGGCCTCACCCTTATTTACACACACACACACACACACACACACACACACACACACACACACACACACACCTCTCCACTACACTACCACACTTGTCGGGAGACCAGTCGGGAGCTTAGAGCTGGTCCCCGCTGGGGCGGTGCCCCGCTGGTTGGGGAATATCCTCGCACGCTGACGTAGGTTGGCGCCGGATCTCACCAGGGAGCGAGGAAATGTCACCGCCATTTCCCACGATAAAAATCATGCACTACACTGACGGGACTAATGACCTTGGCTGTTGACGGACTATAAATAACTAATCAATCAACCAATTATTGAGGGTTCGCTGGCGCCTAGGTGAATGCAATGTTTCGCATGAAGCTCGTCCGTGGAAAGCAAGCAACATACTGATGTGGGTAAATTTCAAGGCAAGGCAGGATATTGCTCGGAAGTTGGGTGCTTGTTTGAGAGCTCCGCAACGTTTGCGAAGTGTAGTAGGTAGTAATATGGCGTCTGTGGCGGTGCAATGGTTGAATATTTCATCTGGTAAAAAGTGACAGGTTACTGAGGGGTGCCGCTCCTTTCAAGAGAGATGGGTGGACCTTTCTTTTCTCTTATAAAAACTGTATTAATTCTCCGATAATCATACGTTACAATTCACTACAAATAGTATGTCTACTCAAAGCCAAAATGTCCTAATAATCTAGTTTTAGCTCTTAATTTTGTGACTTTAATGTAGATATACATCCAGGAAACCTAAAATAAAATCCCAAATTTTTTAAATAAAAATTGCATTTTCAGTTATGCGAGTTTTGCAATGTTTTACTTGGGACACAATATGTCAATTAATATTTAATATATTTTAATAATTCTTTTTCCAGAATAGAAAGAAATAACCGTTGCATATGTAAATCTCAATATTTTGTGAGAAGTAAAATTTTTAAGGGTTAAAAAACTAAATTAAAAAAGTATTTTTGCATTAATATTCTTTTAGTTTCTTTTAAATGCATCTCTTCCAGTATTGTATAGTAGAATATTATGTTTGATACTCTTAATAACCATAAAAATAACCTGAAAAATGTAGAAAGAATAATTTCAATAACTCAATTAGTTCCCGAGTTATGATGCATTTCGTTAATTAATATGCGAGGAAAGTGAACTTTTCAGAAATAAATAGAGTTAGCATACCTACAGCGCCCCGGCAACACAGACCTTCTCTCACTTCGCCTTCCTTCTTTCTTTTTCTTCTTGAGAAGTACCTACCCTTCTTTTCTTCTCTGGTGTTTTCAGTCGAACAGCTCGTTTTTGTTTTTTAATTTCACATGCATCCGTTCCCAAAATTATATTTCAAGGGGACCAAGGGAGCGTGGCAGCGGCGCCATCTTGCAAATATTTTATTATATCTTCGAAAATGTCGCAGATGAATAAAACGGATTTCACCACGAAACACCACGATTACACCAAGAAAGTTTATTGATTGATTTTTTCGTGTTTCCGGGCGCGTCAACTGCGTTGGTCACTAGTCACGTTAGTGTAGTGCATGTTCTTTTCTCGGGAAATGGCGGTGATCGTCCCCCCCTGGATGGCGAGATCCGGCGTCGACCTACCTTGTTGGGGAAAACCCCGTTAGCCGACGGTAGGTCGTCGCCGGATCTGGCTATCCAGCAGAGGCCATCCACCGCCACCTCCCGAGCAGAAACACGCTCTACTTGTACGGGACTAATGACCACAGTAGTTGACGCGCCCGGAATCACTAACAATCAAGCGACGCAGCGCTGTGCAGCGAATTTAGTAGTGCGTTCAGGGCACGGTACGACACGACACTGACGCGAACTGGCGCGAAGAGTTGAAAAATGACGCTATCGAAAGCTATGTATTTAAAATGGACGGTATTAAGTCGTAAGCGACGTGTGGAAAAAAGCAGTGTGTTTAAGGAGACAGGATCATGGGGAACCTCATTATCTACTTCTCATTACAATAATTCATGATTATGAAAAATTGTTGAGGTTTGTGTGAATATAAGAAGTTTAGAAAAGGTATCAGTTACAAGTATACAAAAATGTGTACTGCTTGAATAATCTAATCGACCCGAATACTGCTTGAATAATTTAATGCCTATGCAATATCTTCCCACATCTTGGTAATGACACCTCTGTTCAGATGGTGTTTGTGTTCACTCTGTCAAATTGGCGGCCTCGAAAACGTTTCGTTAATTAACAGTTCCCTATCTATGATCACACGCTGGCGGGTTCAGATTGCGGACAAAACAAACTTGACTGTTCCAAATCGCGCCGCGCCCCCCTACTTGGTATCTGTTCGTGTCCATAGCTATGCATGAAATTGTTCTTGCCGCGTCGAGTCATGTGTGTTTAAACCATAAAGGTTCTCACAGACCGGCGCGGTAGATCCGCAGCGGCGCGCGAAGTTCTGAGCTAGAAGCGGCCACGGAATTCGCGGGACCGTTCACACCGGAGCGTCAATTATGAGTCAGCGTTTGGTGACGGTTGGCAAGGTCGCTCGAGTCAGTGGGGAGCGAATTTCGCCGCCGATTAAACGCTGCCAATCCGTTGCCGCGACGCTCGCCTGCCGCGCAGGTCTGAACGTGCTCATAAGGCAAAACGTGACGCGAAACTTTCGCTGCGGCCAATCCGCGTTGGCTGCGAATTTTCCGCGTTGGTCTATGAGAGCCTTTAAACGATTTTTCACGACGCAGTCCGTGCTGTATTCATTCAAAACCTTCTTGACTAATACCACGCTCTCTCCTTGCTTGCCCGCCGCGTTCTGTCTCCCATGTGTCAACCTTTGGTAGTGACGATCACCCTATTCTTTTATCCCTGACAAATGCCCCTCAAATTTTGCTTTCTACGTTCTCAATGTATCTCAGCAATTTATTGTCACTAGAATTTTTTGGAACGCCACCGGATCCAGGTAATATTCGTTTAGACATTTTGACAGCAAGGAAAAGGAAACGCAGAAGTGCATCACGTGATAACTCATCGGGGCTTCACCGCCGAGCAGCGTTTTCCGGGGAAGTCCCGCACTGTCATTTGTCTGCCGGCGCGCGCGCGCCTGGAAATACTTCTCAAAGAAGCCGCCGTTTCCGCTCCCTCCGAGGGCTGGGACGGGGGATGGGGAGTGACGCGGACGTGGGAGGGGGCGGGGGAACGTGAACAACTTCGAGATTTGCTCGTTAGTCGCATGGGTGGAGTGAGAACAGGGTAGTCACGAGGTGATGAAGTGTTCTGAAAAATTGGGATTTTTGGAGGTAACAGAGCCGGAAGTGGACGTCAAGCTGACACAAACCGATTTCGTTCTGAGTCATACTCACAGGGCGTTCTGAAAGAAAATATTCTGGAAAAGATAATTTAAAGTTTTCTTTGGGTTCCATTTGTGCATAAAGCAATTGTAAACATGAATGTGCTTGGTGAGGAGAAAAATATAATGGTGATTTTTTCTCAAAAAGACGATTTGGTTTACTAGTGTACGCACCAGTAAACCAAAAAGATAAGACAAGTATGAGCAAATAAGTTTTTGTGTCGCCTATCTTATAACATTTATCCAAGTTGTTGGCAAAAAAGACAACTCATAATAAAAGTTAGTTACGATATTGCATGCAATATGATATTTTATTTGAATTTAATTTGATATTACATGATATTTTACGCCACCAAACTAATTGCTTTTTCAATCCAGTTAACCGTGGGTGAAAAATTTGTAATTTGCTCCGTCGCAAATAGCAAATTTTCTATACAGAATATTAATAAAAATTCTATACATTCATATACATGATAATCAGTTGCAAAAATCAATATTTAAATATTCGATTACTAGCTCTCAAACATATTAAATTATTTATCGTTGAAAGAAATTGTTTCACTAAATTATCTCGTTTACTACATATTTGATGATATTGTATCGTGGGCTTCCGCGGCCAGAGTCATGATCTGGGCTGACCGGGTGATGCCGCGTCGAAGGCTAAGGTGCCGACGTTTCGTTTTACATATCTGATGTTCTTGTTCATGATATGCTTGAAGTATAAACCATCCAATCATTGTAGTTGCATAATTCTATTGATGTAATCAGTGGCGCAACCAGAAGTGGAGGCTCATGAGGCATCCCCTTCACCAGAAACCGAAGACACTTATTCACTACTTTACTACTTTCTAGTAGCCTTTACTACTTTCTAGTAGCAGTGAAAGTCATTCAGTTTCTCAACTGAATATTTTATAAATAACTATAAATTAACTAGTGCAGCATAATTGAAAAAACACTATTTATAAGAAAACTTCAAGTGTGCTGTACACTACACCCATTACCCTCTACACTGACACAAACCATACACTCACACAGAAACATATATATTCACACACATTCACAGAAAAATCTTGGTTGTGAAAAAATACACTGCATGTGAGAATCGTTTAATTGAGAGCCACACAGTTCTCTTAAGGAAGTACAAAATTTCTTCCGAGCATGTGTACTTTGTTACTCCGCCAATGTCATGTGGTTCTCTCTTTTAAAAATCTCGTAGCTTAAAGAATAATATTTTTCTCTTCCCTGCCACCCTCTTCAACTCTCTTTATAACAAATGGTATGCATTTATCTTGCCCCCAGTTATAGCGAGATATGAAAATACGCTGCAAGAATAATAGCGAATACAATGTCTTGCTTTCCCCTGCAGAAACAAAGTATGGAGAGATAAAGAAATACTATGAAAACCATGAAACGCCCTGCCAACCTAAACTTCAGACGTTTTTTAAATGAAATATGAAAACCCGTTTTAAATAAGCACGGATAGTGAGAAACAGAGAGGAGATGAAACAAAAATCCATTTAATAAATGGAGTTTAATGCACCAACCGATAATAATGGAAATATTGGGTATAGTTTCAATGATATAACAAGAGACAAAAGCTTTTTTTATTTTTTTTATTTCTTTCAAAATGTAGTAAAAGTGCACGTTGATGACGCGTCCTATTTTGTATTTAAAAAAGCATTTGATAAATATCTGAAAGGTATGAAGTATATAGTCGTCATAAATAAATATTTTATCCCTAAAATTACGTAGAGTGAGAGGTGGATAAAAGGGTTTGGTTTACGCGAAATTTTACGTTCACATGAAAATGCGACAAAATGTACGTTCACTTTAGGCAAGGATCACCAGAAACTGGGTCTAATGGGTAGGTTGGAAACTATAGTGAAAAGACGAGCATGCTAGGAATGTCTTAAAATTTGATTAACAGTTGCCCTTGGTTCAGATTACCTGAGCATTCCACCGTATGCAATAATAGAAAATGTTGGAGTGTACCAATAAACAATATACTAATTAATAGTTATTATTTGTACTTAAAAAGTAACAAAAATGCATGTAGCTTGTTACGAGGTTCGAAGGTGATATAGGCGATCCTGAGGAATATGCCAAAAAAGATTTTCCATACCAAAGATCGTCTAGTAACGGGCCTAGTGTGTCAAAAATATATAATTAGTAATAAAAATTGGGTAAACTGTCAGACTTTCTCAGAAGGTAAGCTACATGATACCACGAACAAACTCAATTTGTATCGATTATATCAATAATTTGGAATATAGGTAGGATAATTCGAGAACTGAGAAGAGACCAGCCACAACATAAATTTGTTCACAACCGAGCACTCGTTAAATGCCAACGGTTTCAGTCATGGGGCCCGGAGGTGGCCGAGTGCTCGGCCGGTAGGCTGCGAGTCATCACGGGAAGCTGCAGCCGGAAAAGGCCGAGCAGCTGCGATGGGGGAGGCGGTTGGCCGGAGGCGCGCGCGTGTTCACTCACAGCAACGGAACGCCCCCGCCCCGCCCCCAACCCCACCCTCGTTCCCACTTCTACACTCGGCCTCCGATAGGACTGTGTCCCGACTGGGGCGGTGCCCCGCTGGCGGGAGAGCCCTGGTTAGGGGGAAACCCCGCTAGCCGACGGCAGGTCGCCGCCGGATCTGGCCATCCAGCGGGGGAAGATCACCGCCAACTCCCGAGAAAAACATGCACAACACTTACGGCACTAATGACCTAAGCTGTTGACGCGCCCGGAATCACCAACCAACCGAAAGGACACGATTCGCGTACCGCCACCACCAGAACATCGCCGCCCCACAAACCTCGAAATCGCCTTGCCTCTACCTCTACTGGCATCTGCACTACCACCCCCGCCCTACCCAACCCCACCATCGTTCCCACCTCTAGGCTCGACCTCCGAAAGGACTCCATTGGCCTAACGCCACCGCCGGCACATCCCCGCCCCCACAGACCTCGCTCTTGCCCTGTTTCTCTCCCGACATCACCACTGCCACCCCTACTAACGTCTATTCCGCCGCCCCGTCAAACGCGCTGTCCCCGCTACTCCCGCGCTTTCTCCACCCCCGTCGTATACGTCGCACATGCAGCCCCAGCCGCTTCCTCCCCCCATCGCTCGTCTGTGCCGCCATGTCCCTCTCGCTAGCGTTGCTACCATCGCTGTCACCACCCCTATTCCTCCTTTGGTTGGAAACGCTTACGCTGGACACACCACATCGCCTTCCCCGCCGCCATCACCTCCCATGCACACCTCGTCCCTCCCTTCAACAGTCCGCCAGCTGCACCACCGATATCCTCGTCGTCTCCACCACCCCGCCCCTCTCGCCTGGCACCACTACCGCAGCCTCGTCCCCCCCCCCCGGCTCCTGCCACCCGTGTACCGGAAGTGTCGTCGGCCGCGATCCGCGCTTCCACTCTCGTCCCCCCCCCCCGTTCCCCGTCCTCCGGCTGGACGCTGTTTGCGCAGGACGGTCCCTGCCTCCCGCGTCCCCGCGTCCCCGCGACCCTGCGGTCCCCTCGATCCTGCGGCATGTTCCTCCTGCTCACACACGCCTGTGGCCGCTTCCCGCCTGACGGACAGGTTCCCATTTCGGTCGTTGGCTCAGTTGACGGAGCCTCGCCACGGTCCAAGCACGTGCAGTGACCGCTACTGCCGAGCCTTTTTGCTTTTTCCACGCTTTATTAATTTTTTTTCCTTACACTTTACTGGCAGTAATTCTGTGGAGGTGGGACGGTATTAATTGGTTTTGAGGCGTGCAGCTTAATGCTAGTGTTTTGTGGTTTAAGCTTCTGCACTGAGTGTTGTAGGAGTTTGGTCTGAAATTTACTTGTTAAATTTAACTAAAATTCAATCATGATATTTTTTCAGAAGATTCATGGTATATTTCTTTGTTTAATTATTCATATGTTAACTACGATTGAAAACATTCGTTTATGCCCCTCGGTTGGCTCATGGTCAGCATGGTGGCTTTCTTTGAGGCGGTCCCGGAGGCGATTCCCGGCCGGGGCAAAAGTGAAGCTGGAACTTTCTAATAAAGAGCGTCTCAGTTTCTCTGTGAGACCATAGAAACAGCTCGGGCATACCACGTGAGGTAGGTACGGGAAGGATGATGGGAATACGTCATGCTCACAGTCGCACATGTCTCACAGGCGTGGAAAATAAATAAAAATGGTCAAGAAATGGCAGCACCGGTAGCTGGCAAAAAAAAGGATTCTTCCAGCCCCTAAAATGCCAAGAACAAATAAATTCCTTTCGTTCAGTCCATTTATTCTGGCACCACCTCTGGCCCTAGATAGGGACACTTTCAGATAAGTGGGAGGCGCACAAAAATGCAGGGCATTGAGGGTGAAAGAATTGAATTAACGGTTTGAATGTAAAGGATAAAGATATGACTGATGTATGAATGAAAAGACTGAAAAATCTCATTAAGTGTAGATAATATTATTTTTGAAGATGTATTAATAATAAACGTTTTTATATCATATTTGATATTCCAAAGAGCACACAGATGTGTACCAATAGATTGGAGCTACAATGAAGATAAATGTTGAGTGGGAAGTAACAAAAATCGTGGTAGCCAAATACTTCTACGTAATCGACAATTTACTTGGCAAAGGTGTGTCATGTCTTACAAATTATTCAAAACAACCATTTTCCTTCATGCAATCGACGATAATCGTTCACTACTCAATATTATAAATTTGCCATTATTTTATATTAAAGGAAGTACAGAATTATAAAAGCGAATCAACCGTACGTAATTATTTCGGAGGAGATTTGTTTCTCTTTAGGCTCTGAGCTTAAGCTTAAAACTTAAACAATCGCACTGGGACTGTTAAAGAAAGACATCAGTTCATTATTTCTGTTAATTTATTTAATCATATTCTCTCGCCTTTCTCGTAGTTTATTGGCTCCAATTATCATTTTTTGCATTATGTAATTTTATTCTTCGGGTTTTCTATTATGATTGGTTATGCACTTTTGAATACAATACTTTGTCCTCCATCGACATTCATCTTTTATTTTTCATTTGTATCGTTTACGAAAAAATACAACTCCTTAAAAAATCTAGCAAACATACTTAACTACTACTCGCGTAACTTTTCTTGAACGATGGCTTGAAGAAATGCAGGCGGAGTGGGGGATTAGTCACAAAGTCGGCCACTAGAGTATTTACAGTAATGCCATCCTCTGGAAAATCAAATTCAAACATGCTACGTGTGATGTCAGGTCGTCGCTCTGGGTATGCAATAGCAAGGGTACTAGATAGGAATCTTAGGTCCCTTCCTTGAAGGACCTGGATCTGCTTCACATATTTCTTTAGATAATGGTAATAAAGCAGAACAGAAGTTATCAACTATCTTTGACTAGCTTCTGTTTCGTGCCATCGAAATTTTAATGCTTAGAATGTTGTCATTAGTGTTCGCTGCGAGCTTTTATCGTCAACTGTTTATTGCTCAAGGGAGGGGGAAGCAAGGTCATCGTTCAAGCAACGTTGCGCGAGTAGTAGGCTTTCCCTTGCGAGCAGAACGCATTTCGTAAATCAGTATTATTTTTTCTCCTGGGAGACGCTATGCTAGCGGCTCTCAGCTCCTCCAGATCCCTGCGCAGATGCTCTGTCGCTGCTCACCGCATGTCCACCGTGTTGTCCCTGCCGCCCCGCGACCAGCCACTTCCGCCCTCCCTCTCTCTCTGGGTTGTTTTGCAGCCCCTGCCTCCCTCGCCGCCGCGACACTGCCCTCTCCCACTCAGCGCTGCGGCCTGCGAAACGTCACCGCCCTCGCCCTCTCCTTTGCCTCCGCCCGCGCCGTTGTCCCTTGCTTTTGTCCACACTGCCAACGCCAGCCTACCTCTGCAGCGGCGCCCGCACGCTCCGCTACATCCCCTTCCGCTCCGCCGCGACTCCTTCAGTTGCACTCACCTCCGTGCCTTCATACCCCGCCACGACTCCTCCAGTTCCACCCAGCGCCGTGCCTTCACTCCCCGCCACGACTGGTCCGTCCTCACAAATCCCGTTCCTCTTCCATTTTCGAATTCGACCCCGTTCCGTCCAGCCCCGCCCCGCTTCGTTGCATTCTGCTCCGTTCTATTCTGGTCCTTCCCATGTCCCTTCGCTTCGTTTCAGCTCGTCTCGTTCTGTCACGTTCCGCTTTGTCCCACTATGTCTCTCCTGTCCCATCCTGTCTCTTCTGTCTCACCTCGTCTGTCCCGTCTTACCCCTTCTGTCCTGTCTCACCCCTTCTGTCCTGTTTCTCCCCTTCTATCCTGTCTCACCCCGTCTGTTCTATCTCACCCCGTCTAACCCCTTTTTTCTGTCCAGACCCCCTCCGTCTGTCCTGGCCTTTCACACTCTGACCTCCGTCGTCCTGTCTCCCTGTGTCCTCTCTCACCCCGTCTGCCCTGTTCTGTCCCACCAAGTTTCAGCTTTGTTCCAGAAGTCTGTCTCGTTCTTCCACCATCCCCGAACATGACTCCCACTGAAACTTCTTGTCCAGACTCCACCATTCCGTCCCATCCCCGACCAGTCGTGTTACGTTCGCGTAACATCATGTCGCGTTGTGCACTGTCCTGTTCTTTTCGACGCTTTTATCCTCGTCGTGCATAGTATCCTCCATCTCCTCTTCCGTCCCTTTCCTCCTTCTGACCATCCACAGCCTGTGCCAATCTCTCCTAGCCCTGCGCCCATCGTCGCATTCGCCCTTGATTGATTGATGATACCAATGATACCAGGTGCGTAAAGTGATAAGCTGATTAGTCCCGTAAGTGCAGTGCATATTTTTATCGCGGGAAGTAGCGGTGATCTCCTGCTGGATGGTGATATCCGGGGCTGACCTAGACATCGACTTGCGGGATTTTCCTCAACCAGGTATCTCGTAACAATGAAGCACTGCCCCAGCCGGGACGAGCTCTAACCTCCCGACCGGTTTCCTGGCATGTGTGGTACTGTAGTGGATGTAAGTGTGAGTATGTGTAAATACGGGGAGAGGATAAGACAAGGAAGAGAAAAGAAAGATCACACGCGATCCGTGGTCTGTTTGTAAGGGTTCTGCTCGGGCATTCACCTGGTGTTCGTCGGAGAAGCCACTGAAAACTATCGATCAGACAAGCCGGCCGCTAGAATTATTTTCCAGGGAACGAAAATCCTTTCCACCTTCTAAGGGACTTCAATCCTAGGATCTCCCGGTCAGAGGCACTACAGTGACAGCATTTGTTGCCCTGAACCACCTAAGCCGATTTCGCCACTTGTGGTACCGCAGCCACCATCCCCGCCCACACTCATCGCCATCCCCACCGTCTCCATTACAACCTCGGCCCTTGCTCTGCGTACGGCGTAAATATAAATATACCCCCTTTTTTGTTTATTGTTCACAGTTGAGGCATATCGGGTAATGACAACTGACATTTCGGGCGAATTTAGAATTATTGATTCTAAGTGGAATAAGTAGGAGCTCTTTTTTATCTCATTTTTTAAGAATGTTCCTATATCATGTCTTTCCATTTTCCCAAATCTCAAGAATAAACAAAAAATGAGAATAAATTCATTTGGCTCGCACAGACAAATTTATGTAGATGGTAGCCACAAATTGATTTTTTTCCTCTGCGACATGAAATGACGGTGAGATCTGAGATAAATGTAAAATACTGTACCCAGACTAATGTTCACAATACATTGCATTGTTTGGATCTTCAGGGTATAACAAAGATATTCTGTGATGAGGAGTTCCCAAAATTTTGAACACGTATGGCCCATGACCAGGTGACAATGCAATATCGGCACAAAAGATATAACACTATTATACTGAAGGATATTATTTCTAAAGTGTCATCATCTCCTATGAACAACTGTTTGATTTCTTCTGGCATATTGCTCGAAGGTATACTAATTTTCCCATTTAAGCAACACAAAGTAAATCGTTTGCAGAATTTCTCTCACGTGGAAAGTACAAAGCAGAACAAAACTGACATCTTATAGACAATGACCCAATAGAAAACGAAACGACCTCACTGTCACGACACCTACGCTGACTTTCTCTTTCCCTGCGTTCAGTTAATGTACGTTTGCGTCTTTTGGGGCGCGTGGACAACGATTCGGAATTCGACATAACCTGTAAACAACTTCACTAAAGTATTACAACCGAGCAAAACCCACTGTGCGAATGTTCTCTACAAAATACACCACAGAAGCAAATACGTGCAGTCAACACCACAATGCAATTATTACGCTGAAACAAAACTTTGACGAATTGTAAACAAATCTCAACAATCAAAACAAAACATCAAGCAGCGTGCCACCCTTTGAACACCCACAAAACATCAAACTGCCAACCTTTGAAAGAAAACAATTGACTATTGGTAAGCGTACTATTGAAGAATGATTTAATTAATTAATTTACACCGTAAATGTTGGTGAATCAACACAAACAATATCTGATAACACATCTAGGGATCATATGCTTTCATTTAAAAGAAAAAATACAACAATCGGTTCAGTAGAAGCTCTAAACGAAGCCATGGCAGAATACCTTATTTTTTTAAATATATAGATTATCGCTATCACAATTTAACTTGTTTCCACTCGTGCATCTCGGTTACCATGATACACGTTCCAACTGTCATAATCAGCACTGGATCAACCATCAATGTTCAGAAACTTCCTCACGATGTTACATGTGTCCAGTATGACAATCTTTTGCATCTGGATGTATAACCCCTTCTTCAGTTGCAGTTCAGCTAGGGATTCATGTAGGAACATAGGAATTTCACCAGTGGCGCCTAGAATTATTGGTACAATCATCACCATTTCCACGTCGCTCCACATTTCCTTTATCTCATTTGCCAGAGGTTGATATTTTAGAATTTTTTCACTTCTTTTCTTTGGGATATTGTGAGCTAGCGGGACCGCGTCATCAATCAGATAACCTTTTTATTATTATTATTATTATTATTATTATTATTATTATTATTATTATTATTATTATTATTATTATTAATATTATTATTAATATTATTATTAAGGCACCATTCACACCACCGCCACCTCATTCGGGGTGACGACAACCATCCCCACCGACCACCCACGCCACTTCCGCTCCCACTCCCGCTCCCGCCCCCGCCCTCGCCTCCGCCCCCGCGCACCCTCTCGCGGCTGCGACCCTTGCGGCTGCATCTGTCGCGTACCTTGCACCCCTCGCCCCACACCCGGTCGGCCCCTCGTTTGCTTTGCTCTCTCAGATTAGCAGTCCTCTTAGGAAGACAGGCTCCTCGACACAAAGGGTGGCTGAGGGATTCCGCAAATAATGTACTTAACGTCCCTCGACATTGCCTGTCTTTTACTAGCTGTTCTTCTGACCTGTGTTGCTTCCGTAAGAAACATCTGGTCCATGGAAAGTTGATCTGTTGTAACAGCCGCAAGGAGTTAGGGGATTTCTAAGTCTACCTCATAATTTGTTGTCACTGCCACTTTGAGGTGATTTCCCAGCTATGGAAGTTCACTCTCAAGCTTTCAATGATTTTTCACTACGACCTTCTGGCATTGACAGGGCATACGATAATATCTAAACGAGTATCTTTAACACTGACTCCCAATCACAGGTTGAACAGGTTGAACCTGAAGGAATTAAATAACCAATAATCTTTCCCAGACATGAAAAGATTATCATTAATAATCATAATAATTTATTATGAAATTAAAACAATAAAATAGGAATATAATTACATTGAAGTTGTCACAAAAGTCATCATAAATCTCGATCATCTCTTGAAGAACATTTTAAAGTGAAATAAACCGTTTAATCCTTGATTGTGTGTGTATTTTAGTGTATTTTTTTTCTTTGTCGCCTCTTATGCACTTACGTAGAAATGAGAAATTATTGTAATGATGCAATGGAAAGTGGCGACATTTCGACTTCCTCCAACGCGTTGTGTATTCATATTTCATGTTTCTGGTCCTTTATATCGAAAAATTGTATTACGACAAGTGTCTCCATCCGTCCGTCTGCCTAGACAATACTAGACACTAAACCGCTCAAATGATTTTCTCTAATATTGAACGAACTTGAGGATCCGCAGCACTTTTGTGCATCTGCGCTCGAGCACGTAGAGATTACAATCGTGTACTGAACGCTATGCAGTGCAGAAACTCCCTACTCCCTAGTATATCAAGTCAGAATAATCTGAGTGGCATTTCGAAAACACGTCCCGACATGCAAGGATTTTTGACACTAGCTACATAGCTAGGTCGCACTCTGCTGCTCTCTGAAGGACCATTCTAATGACTGGCTGCAGTGATCGGTAGCTCTCCGTGATTTCTCCGATCAACACCAGACGAATGTTGGAGCAGCACCCTAACAAACCGACCGCGGACCGCGGGCGATCTTTCCTTCCTGCTCCTTGTCCTATCATCTCCCCTCTCTTACACACACTACACTTACATGGATACTCCCATACATGACTGGAGACCAGTTGAGCGCTTAGAGATTGCCCCGACTGGGGTGGAGCCCCGTTGGCATGAGATACCTGTTTGGGGAAAACCACGCCACCCGACGGATGGGATCAGTACCAAATGTCAACATCCTGCGAGGGAATATTACTGCGATCTCCAGTGATAAACACACGCACTACACTGACGGGACTGTAGAGTTGTCGCGCCCGGCTGGGGGGAGGACCAATCAATCAATACGTCGATCCAACTCTGATTATGCTAGGCGTCACATTTAAGTCAGTGCGCTCTTTTCACAATGCAGCTTCGACCGGAAATCAGTGTAGCGTCACGTGGGCGTGGGTGGGAGGAGGAGCGGAAGTATCGCATACCTGCGGGCTGAATAGCCTTGGCGACACGGCGTTGGGATATACTTAGACCAAGGGGACGCCAGCTTGACCTGGAAGGTCACGTGGTAGACGCGAGCCTCCCTCCCACACCTAGGACGGTCACGTGACGGCTACACTCTAGGTATAAAATCGAGCCGACGAGCTCACACGGGGGTTTTTGGTTTGGAAACCTCGCGCGATGCGCAAAAATTTACGCTCAGGTTGGAGCGTGTCGTGCCTATTGCACGGGTGACGAGGTCACGGTAGTGACGCGGGAGAAGCGTCAGTGGAGGCGGGGCCTCCCTAGCTATGTGGGGTATCCACAGGGAAATTCTCAAAAAGTGTGCGGTTTCGGAGCAGAATTTAGTTATTGTACATAGTGTAAATAAACTTGTACATACTTGTAAATGTCTGTGTGTTTTTCTCCATGATGCCACACCAGTGTGCTAATATAATCTGAGTGGCATTTCGATAACCCGCTCCTTAATACGTGAAATCCGCCACCTGCCCCCAGCAGGTCCTCACGTGCCCGCTCCGCCGGGCGACGCCGAGCGACGCCGGGCGTCGTGTCCCCGTGGGTGCAGGCCGTGCCGGCGGCACCGGCGCCGGGCGTCGCGACGTGTCGCGTCGACGCGCGCGTGCTGCGTGACGAGCGGCCGGGGCTGACGCGACGTCCCGAGGGCGTCGCGACGCCACCTCCCGCCCTCACCCCCCCCCCTGCCCCGTCATGTCATCGGTTGGCAGCCCTATCGCCAACTTCGCTCGCCCTCCGCCCCCGACGGGTCGCCCGGCGCGCATGAATATAGATGGATGGCAGAGTTGGTACTTGGGATGGGCGCTGGTGACTCGCATGAACACGTCTTTGACCCTGAGCAAGTACTGAGGACGCGCATGTAAAGTTAAGCGTTATAAAAATCCTGGCTTAAAATCAGTGCTATGTTTATTTGCGTGCGAGTATACAGAGGGATTTGGGGTAATTGTAAGTTCCATAATTCGAATTCTTCTTTAATTCAAAAGTTTGTTCCATTCCTTGAACCTCATTTGTTAACAATTCAAAAGATTCGTTGGTATTTGCAGTTTAGTTTCCTTAATCGATGTGTTTGTACATGGATAAATTTCGTCGATGCACTGTTGTGCAGCAGTTTATCATTCTTTAAACTCACTTGATTTTTTAAACTTAACTCTACAAAATAGTCATAAATTTCACAATTCTTAGTAACAATGTAAATTGTACGCAATGAATAATCTGCTATTGTTTATTCGAATCTTTTCTAATTGAAATCTGGTTTACCTAGTTGGCCACCGCGTCTTAAACACAGAACTTAAAAAGTTTTGGCCGGCAACGTTAGCATCTGTGCCGGACACACCGTCTCCTGGCAGCCAAGTAGATTCTGGTTCCTACTGCGGAAGCCTACGATTTCGCAATCACATTTATTTGATATCGCATTTTCAGTTATATATTATTGCACCAACACCATATAACAGCAATTCCGAATTTGCAATTGGTTTTGTAGGTACGTGCACTCTTACTCACAACCTTTCACAAAAAATATTTATTTATATTTATATTTATATTTATATTATATACTATACATTTGAACCCAAATCCAAAAATTGTGATTTCTCTAATTACGTTTCGATGATTCACAATTTCTGACGATCCTTCTGCTGCAAATATTTCAAGTTCAACTGAATTTTTTTTTTTGTAATTTTAGGGAGCTGCTATTTTCCATGCATTTCGGACAACGCCATTCGCGTCCAAGGTATCCGAAAAATCTTATAAATTTAATTTCACATCACAAATTTAAGACTAATTATTAACAGGACTTGTAGTCCTAATAATTCTTCCACTGCAATGTTATTATGACCGCCGATTGGGACAACCCCTGTCCCGCTTCCCACCCCGCCTTCGCCCCTCTTGTGGGTGACACTTGCAGCGCCGTCCCTGGCAGTGATTGATTGATTGATTGTCTGATAGTGATTTCGTCAACTGCTAAGGATATTAGTCCCATACGTGTAGTGCATGTCCCCCGCAAGATGGCGGCGATCTTACCGGCCTGGACAGTGAGATCCGGCGCCGACCTACCGTCGGCTAGCTGGATTTTCCCCAACTAGGTATGTCCCACGAACGGGGCACTGCCCCATCCGGAACCACACACGTTGGGGGACCACCGATTGTGAAAGCCACTGTCACGCTTGTGGGTGACACCTGCAGCGCCGCGCCTGCGATTGATTATTTGATAGTGATTTTGTCAACTGCTAAGGATATTAGTCCCGTAAGTGTAGTGCATGTCCCCCGCAAGATGGCGGCGCTCTTACCAGGCTGGACAGTAATATCCGGCGCCGACCTACCGTCGGCTAGCGGGGTTTTCCCCAACTAGGTATGTCCCACGAACGGGGCACTGTACCATCCGGGACCACACACGTTGGGGGACCACCGATTGTGAAAGCCACTGTCACGTTTGTGGCTGACACCTGCAGTGTCGCGCCTGGCGGCGAATGTTTATACGAGAACTCAAGGATTACAAGGAAGAGGAAGGGAAGATCGCGCCAGGTTCGTGGCCCGTTTGTTTGGGTACTGCTCCGGCATTCTCCTGGTGGTGATGGGAGAAACCACGGAAAACTACCGACCAGAGCAGCCGGCCGCTAGAATACTCCCCCAGACAGCGACTACAATATTGGGACCGATTGGGAAAGCCACTGTCCCGCTTCTCATCCCTCCTCCGCCCCTGGCGGGTGACACCTGCATCGCCGCGCCTGGCGAGCGATCCAATTCCCGAACTCCGCGCGCCGCGGCCTGCGGCGCGTCGTAATGAACAGGCATATTTACACGGCGCTAATCGCCGAGAAATCAAACAGCGGGCGGTGCGGAATCGTTTCGGCCCGGGATTAGCCGCTCTCCAAACAGATGAGCTCAGCCCCGCGTCGCCGCCCCAAATCGTCTCCCTGTCTCTCCGCCCACCTCCCTTTCCGCTTGTTACCCCCCTTCCAGAAAGTGTAGAGACTGCCCGCCGCGCAGGAAACGATTACGTTGGACCAGGGCAGATTTGATGGTTGGGAGATGAACAGTTTTAGGTAGTTTTTGTAGAAATATTGGGGATTCTGTTATGAAAAAGGAGAAAATGCAATAAGCTTCCAAAAAAGTGTGTATGTTTAAAATTATATTCACTATTGAACAGACATGTTTCGAGAATTTCTCCAATTTTTAGTTCCTTATCTCCACGAACTAACTTTATTGGTGTAGTTACTGCAGGAGGACGCTGAAAATGAACAGCCTTCGAAACATGTCTACACGAATGCAATTTGTACACGTGTGGAAACTTTTGGTGGACTGTTACTTCTGATAAAAGTATTCAAATGGTGCCTAATTCCTAAATGCACAACAGCAACAGCAACGATAACAACATCCTACCATGCATGAGGTGTACATAGTGAGCCAGTGGAGAAATGATCAGAGCTGGGGCTTTAGTCGCCATAGTAACAGGTCAGGTTATTTAATTCAATGAAGTATTAAATGTTTACTTCAACAATAATGAAGGTGTGAAAAACTCATTTTGTGGGTGATTGATATTGCTGTAATCTTCGTACAATAATTGCGTGCAACATGGGTTCCGAATATGAATCTCACATGAAGCTTGCTAGTAGCCCAACATATCATGCAGAATTTATTTAAATCGGCATTTCTCGTAAGAACCAAACACATTTTCTCTTTAGTGGACAATTTACAGTCGCTACTTATCATACAGCATTACACGAATTTAAAAAAAACTGCCAGTATTTACATTTCCGGAAAGATTAAATTTTTTTCAATTATTACTTGGAAATCATTACAAATTCAAAGGGCCTTTACCTTGCGTTCCTTGAAGGTTTTTAATAATAACTATTGTCACATGAAATAGCATAGAGATGGTTATTTTTGTCATTCCAGCTCTAGTTATTTCAGAATAATTAGCAGAAATTTGGGGGTGATAATTTCGAGGATTGATTTGAAATGTGACGAATTCAAAATTTAAAACTCAAACTGTAACTAAATGATCGTTTAAAAACTGAAATAATTTTACGATTTTTTCATTATTGTAATTTAATTGGTAGTGAAACGTCGGTTATAAGTTAAATGTAAACAAAATAACTTCATTTATAGAAACATATCCGTACAATAAAACTAGCCGATTGACGGACCATTTTTGTAGCTTTCAGCTCTAATGTTTGATTCCTAGTGATAAAGGGTAAAATGTATAGTAGGCGGCTGGGCCTGGAGGGTCTATTAGCGGAGGCCCTCTGGTCGCCGCGCAGGTGGCGCTGACAGCTCATGGCCAGCCTCCTTAGCGCGCGGCGCTCGGCCTCTGCGCTGGCGCCGCCGATTCCTATGCAAATGACGCGCACAGCACGGCGTGTGTCGCCGCTCGCTTGCAGCCACCCGCGGCGCCGCCCCGCCCCGCGCTACGCTACCCACTCTACTTCCCGACCAGCTCTACTTCCCTCCACCCCGCTCCGCCCCGCTCCGCCCCGCTCCGCCCCGCTCCGCCCCGCTCCGCCCCGCTCCGCCCCGCTCCGCCCCGCTCCGCCCCGCTCCGCCCCGCCTCGCCTCTCCCGCTCCTCCCAACAATCCCCTCCGCCCCCATCCTGTCCCTCCCCTGCCTCTCCTGCCCTCTACCTCCCTCCCCCTCCCCTTCCCGCTCCCTCCCCGCCCTCCCTCCCTCTTCCCGCTCCTCCCCGCCCTCCCCTGCCCCTTCCCGGGCTCCTATCCACCCCTCCCCCTCCCCCCGCTCCCTCCCCTGCCCCTCCCCGCTCCTACCCTCCCCCTCTCCTCCCCCGCTCCTCCCCTTCGCCTTCCCTTGCCCCCTCCCTGCCTTCGTTCCTCCCCTACGCTATGCCACGTCATGCCTCGTCACACTCATACTGTCCACTCCGCCCTGCTTCGTCCCGCCCCGCTTCGCCGCGTTACCTCCTCACCCGCGCCCAAACCTTCTCCGCACCGCCCACCCCAGCTTACTCCTGTCCTGCCCTACCCCGGCTTTCGCTTCCTCCCATCCTCTGCCCTGCTCCATCCTGCCGCCCAATGCTCTGCCCCATCCCGTCCCGTCCCACGCCGCCCAACGCCTCCAAGAGCCGTGTTAATGTGATTTGCTGGGTGTGGAGACAAAGGCGGGCGGGGGGCGGCCCTGCGGCCGCGCGCTTGAAATGGAAAGCGTCTGGCCACAGCGGCGCCACCGCTCACGGACAAACAGGACAAAAAGGGAAGGTGATGGAAGAGAAGAAATGCCCGGAGAAAACGGACGACGGGCAGATGGCAAACGGACAGAGGAGAAAAGGAGTTGGAAGAGGCAGGGGAAAGGAGGGCGACGAATGGAGGAACAGGAAGATGAGAAAAACAGAAAAAGAGAAAAGGTTAGGGTGGAAGAAGAGGTATCTCACCGACGGAGGAGTAAAGAGATCTATGGAGGAATGATATGGAGAAAAAAGTGAGAAGAAGTGAAATAGAAGAAAAGGTCAGGAAGACTATGTGAGGAGGGAGATGTGCAGAGAAGAGAAGAGGTGGAGAGATAGGGAGGGGAAAAACGAAAAAAGAGGACGGGGAAATAGTCAAAGATGGTGAGGTTAAAAAGGTTAAAAAGAAAGAGGCGGAGGTGGACAATGAGGAGTGGTAGTGAACAAGGATAAGATGATGAAGAATATTTGGTTTCTTGATATATTTATGAAGAAATGAAGAAAATAGATGAAACAACTTGACGAAGAGAAGTTGTGAAATAAAGGGAAAGTTGATCAGGGGGACGAAAAGCAAGAAAAACAAATTCTCCTGCTATCAGCGATCAGCACTTCAGTTCAGGGTCATATTTACATTAATCGTATGTGTTCCCTTTCCCAATTCCACCCTATTGAAGCAAATAAAAACACTCATATTAAATTATTCTTAACAATTTTTTCTTGTACTGAATAATACACGTTTCTTAATACTGAAATCTATGTTAAAAATCTATAAAACGTATTAAAATTTAATTTTTTTCTTTAATAAATTGAATTTTTTAATGATAATTATCAGTAAATATCATGTTGGAATTCTGGCATCTATACAAAAAAAGTTATACATATCTTACACATTTAAAAGTACTAGCTGACCCGGCGAACTCTGTTCCGCCTTAACAGCCGGTCTCATCTTTTTCTCGCGTCGCACTCACTGTGAGAAACTGTACTATCCTTGTTGCACTCGTGATAATAAAGAAATTGCAGATTTGTGTTTTTCTCTCAAACAAAGAAGAATTTCAAAAAAATTGATATTAAATAGATAATTAAAAAATCTATTACGTACCAGAGCGTTTTTTGAATTGATTTTTGTTTAAGAGAGAAATACAATGCTGTAATCATAGGGACCGGCTGTTAAAGGCAATAATTAAGTAGATTTTGGAATTTATTAAGTTAAATTGTTTATTAGAAATACAAATAAAAAAATTAAGTAGATTAATCATTCATTATTGTTCCTGTATTTTGGTGCATAGGTTGCACTCTTCAGTTAAGTACCTTGTGATACACATTTTTTGTTTTATTATCAGGCGCAGGTTACAACAGGCAACAATGACCGCTAACATGCGA
>BLKR01010396.1:0-57644 GCA_011170035.1 Teleogryllus occipitalis | reverse complement strand
TCGCTCTCTCTCGCTCTCTCTCGCTCTCTCTCGCTCTCTCTCGCTCTCTCTCGCTCTCTCTCGCTCTCTCGTTCGCTCACACACACACACACACACTCACATACACATGTTCCATGCATGAATTCACATTAACATAAATAATGACAATTAAATACAAATAATCTTATGAAGTCTGATCGCGTGCTGAACACTACCTTTTCTGTTTCTTTTCAGCAAATATTTCTATAACTTTTTCATTGAAGGCATTGATTTCTTGCGTTTCGTATTTTCAACGCTATTCATTGTTAGTTGCACAAACTCCCTTGACAGAAATACGAACCCTCTGACTTAGTTTTTTTCAAAACACATTGAAAAGTAGCTTAATTCATACCTATACAAAACACTCTTGGATTTTTAATACTTCGAAATGGTATTGTAATTGCAACACATTTTAAAACACAAGAGAATATACCTATAATAGTCAATTAACATTTTTATTGTGACAAAATAGACTGTCACACAATATTTTGGTGGGAATTGGGGACAAGAATTTATTCAAATCTTCGTAAAAAGTGTAAATGTTGAGGGCATAGGCATGCAGGCAGGGCGTTCCTTAGCAACCAGGGCGGCGGAAGTAAATAAACATAGCGCGGAAAGTAACGGACAGAAAATTGTGATATAAGGGCATGTAGGATTGGTGGTAATCTAGTAATGGGGTATGACGTAGAAGGAAACTGGAGATTGTTTTGGTAAAACAAGAGACAAGAAAGTATGAAAGTTATGGAGGGTTGAAACTCGTAAAATTTGAGGAGAGAAGCTTTAGACCGCGTACCGTACACATCGCACCCCAGAGGTTATTATAAATGATAGATGCGGGACTTAGTGGAATTTTGCGGGAAATAATTGAGCAGTGAGGACTTATATTTTGTGAGCGTAATTCTATTGAGAACTTTGAATAATTCTGGCACCGGGAGTCGTAAGTGAAACAATTAATAGGTTGAGGAGGACATTGACCCGGCAGCGGACCGAGAAAAAGATACAAGAGAAAGATTGGTCGGAGCAGTGGATTCTTCCTGGCCTCATCGTCCAAGAGCACATGGATATATAAATAGTAAGAATAATAGCGGTATTTTCAATATTTACTACCGGTCATGACCAAGGTGACATTTTATGTTACAAAGAATTAATCGATGAATAAACTTACAACGTTCTCATTTTGAATAAGAAAAGTTGATTATCATTTCTTTAGCCTCTTGTGCAATCCATAGTTTAATAATTTCTTTCAAGAAACAAATTTCAGATTCCTCGCTTCCTCCGATCGAATGATCGTTTGCTAGGAAGAAAGTAAGTACCGGCGACGATTATTTTCGTAAGAACCCAACCGGCAGAGCTAGTAGGATAATTATTTCCCTTTAGATGTGTTTGCGGGAAATTTAAAATCGCAACCCTATCCTGGCGCCCAAATATGATATAAATTCGGAAACCGGTTGCATAAATAATTTAACAGAAACGGAGAGCGTTTCATTAAGAACGCAACGCGTTTGTGTTTCTCGCGCTAGTGCTAGAGCTCATTTTAGTGGAGAGTTTTCTCACAATTTCTTCGTACAATGTCACACTTAAAAACTTGTGCTAGCCGAGAGTTATATCTTCGAGACATGTCAGGGCACACGCAGAGATCGCCACTGCGCCGACGCAGTAGTACTCGCATCGCCGGCGGAATGCTCCATCCGTCCATAAGTCCTCTTTCTCCTCCAGCCTCGCGTCCGCCTGCGACTCCATTTCCTCGTTAGCATTTGTCGAGTGTGCACCAGCTGCCTTTAACGAAGGGCATTGGCAGCGGACTGTCAATCGCAGCTTCCGAACGGCGCGTGTTTTGAAATATATTTCGTAAAAGCACTGAGAGAATTATCCGCTTGTTATGAGATGTTTAAGAGAAATTGCACCGAATTAATTTGGGTGTGCACATGCAAACGTGAGCATACCCACGAGCTGACACTGGTCATCACACTGCATTCATTCACCTTCAAAACCTTGAATCAGATACAGGTTCAATCCGTTGAGTTCATCTTCTCTCGTTAATAGATTGGTTTATAAATAAAAGCAGGTTTGTTTATCCCATTAGTCCAAATTCCTTACTTTGTTGATGCTGATACAGAGTATGAATTGCAATATATAACATTAATTTGAAACAAGATGCCATTAAAATTAAGGCAGAAAATACTGACCAAGTATTGCTCTCCTTACAAGTGAGTCATGGACGATGTGTCAGAAGCGTCTGGAGATTCAGCATTTGTTGAGTGTGGCGGTTCAGTAAGAGAAGGTAGGCCATTCAAAACGGGTGGTGACTCACGCACATGGCATGCAGCAGGAGATGGGATAGGGGGTTTAGGCGATGGAACGGATTTCACATTACGACCAGCGGGAGACACTGAGGACTTGGCTTGTGGGCGAAAGAAGGAAAGTGAATCACAGCTTCCGACGCACAGCCAGAGCACGGCTGCGGCGCGCGCCACGTCGAGGAAGGTGCCCACAATGGCGAAGATGAAGGCGCTCTGGGCGGCGAACTCTTCCGCCCATTCGGACGAGCCGTGGAAGCGCCGGCTGCGCGCACCCCACGCCACGCCCTCCACAGCCAGCTCCACCACGCCCGCCGTCAGCAGCAGCTTCACGTACAGCACGGCGCTAGGCACACAGATGCACACTCAGATCCACCATGCCCAACGTCATCTGCAGCTTCACGCACAGCACGGCGCTAGACACACAGATATACGCTCAGATCCACCACGCCCGCCGTCAGCAGCAGCTTCACGTACAGCACGGCGCTAGACACACAGATGGACATTCAACTCCACCGTCAGCAGCAGCTTCACGTACAGCACGGCGCTAGACACACAGATGCACACTCAGATCTAACCACGCCCGCCGTCAGCAGCAGCTTCACGTACAGTACGGCGCTAGACACACAGATGCACACTCAGATCCACCACACCCGCCTTCACCAGCGGGTTCACTCATAGTATGGCGCTAGACAAACAGACACAGCTCCACCACACCCGCCGTCATCAGCAGCTTCACGTACAGCACGGCGCTAGACACACAGATACCACTCAGATCCACCACCCACGCCGTCAGTAGCAGATTTACCTTCAGCACGGCGCTAGACACACACAGATACACCCTCAGATTCACCGCGCCAGCCGTCAGCAGCAGCTTCACGTACAGCGCGGCGCTCGACGCACAGATACACACTCAGATCCACCACGCCCGCCGTCAGCAGCAGCTTCACGTACAGCACGGCGCTAGGCACACAGATGCACACTCAGATCCACCACGCCCGCCGTCAACAGCGGCTTCACGAACAGCACGGCGCTAGACACACAGATAACACTCAGATCCAACACGCCCGCCGTCAGTAGCGGCTTCACGTACAGCACGGCGCTAGACACACACAGACGCACACTCAGATCCAACACGCCCGCCGTCAGTAGCGGCTTCACGTACAGCACGGCGCTAGACACACAGATACACACTCAGATTCACCACGCCCGCCGTCAGCACCAGCTTCACGCACAGCACGGCGATAGACATTGATACACACTCAGATTCACCACGCCCACCGTCAGTAGCAGCTTCACGCACATCACTGCGCTAGACACACAGATACACACTCAGATCCACCACGCCCACCGTCAGTAGCGACTTAACGCACAGTACGGCGGTGGACGCAGATACACAGTCAGATACACCACGCTCGCCTTCAGTTGCAGCTTCACGCACAGCACGGCACTAGACACAGAGACACATTTAGTTCCACCACGCCCGCCGTCAACAGTGGCTTCACGCACAGTACGGCGCTAGACACACAGATGCACACTGAGATCCACAACGCCCACCGTCAGCAGCAGTTTCACGTACAGCACGGCTCTACACGCAGATACACACACAGATCCACCACGCCCGCCGTCAGCAGTAGCTTCACGTACAGCACGGCATTAGACAAGCACACAGTTTCACCATGCCCGTCGTACGCTGTCGCTTCACCTGCAGCAAGATACTAAGTACCACTGGAGTGGTTATTCCAATATTTGATGCTAATGCAATTGTGCGATAATGATCTAGAATTATGTAGCTGCCATTCAAAACATTGTTTCAAAACGTATATTATTGATATAAAATTTACTTAAATGCAATCCTGAATCTAGTTCATCGTGTTGTCATGTTATGCGTGGCGGGGTTATCGAGAATAGAAAGAACAGATAGAGCAGGTGGAACAAAGCGTGGCGCATGAGTACAAGGAACGAGCGCGCAGGAGCGGAGGAAAAGAGCCAGAAGAACGAAACTAGGGGGTAGGAGTGACAGAGGATAAAGCAAATGAAGAGGAAAGAGGCTAGATGGAAAAGTGCCCCCAGTGTAAGCAATGGCGTATACTGTGGTTTACCGGGGCTACCGCCGTTAGCCCTAGAAAATTACGAGAACAAAAATCTGTCAAGATATATTATATTAAAAATAATTACAGGTCACTTCTTTTTCGGTGACATTCATTTTTTCAAGATCCTGTATAATATGTTCTGTTGAAATCTATTAAATCGCTGGGTCGTCGGCGCATCAGTTCTCTTTAAGAGGCGGCAACGCCCAAGAAACCGCTTGGACCCAGCGGTATCCACACAGCGTGCGTTCGTTGCATGACTGACTCCCTCTCCTTTTTTTTAAAATTATTTCACATTTATTCATTTTGGTGGATTTACATCGTTCAGTACAACTACTTTACAGATGTATTTTTTCAGACTTATTCTAGTTAAAATATCTAAGCTAACTTAATCTATGCATTGGAGAGGATACTCTAGGGGAGAACTTCCGTGTTATGAATTGTCGTTGGCTAAAAGTTTGAGGAATGCTTCAAAAGGGAATCTATTTTTTATTCGTGTGTGGGTTTGCTCCCTCTCCTACTGGCAAGAAAGACTCAGTCAAGGACTCAGGTTGCCGATTTCCTGAGCGGTTTCTTGACACGCTCGGAGCAGTTCGGAGGTTCGGAGGCAGTGGGCAGTAGACGAACAGAGTAAATTAGATGTGCGCTTTTGTGCACGACACACACGATTGGTGGTGAGTGTACAAATACATAATAGACTATATTAAGCGTGTTTTAAGTGTTAAAATTGCTACATATTAAGTATGTCATAGTGTCAAAGTTAACTATTGTCAGATATTTGGTAAGATGTTTTGAAAAAATGTCACAGCAAACTTTGGGAAGTTTGTCTGTTGACAATGTGTGTACTGAACGGCGTTACGGCGTTTATGAGAGAAGTCTTTTAACCATCGTTCGTACAATGAGAAATTGTAAAAATGAATGTTAAATAATTATATAATAATAAATACATAAAAAAATTGATAATAAAAATAATTCAAACTAGGCAAACTACATAACCGAAGATTATGTATAATTATATAGTCTAAGTTTATATCTAAGGTCAGCGGTAGCCCAGAGCATGAAAACAGTATACGATACTGAGTGTAAGGAATAAGTGCAGATGGAAGAGCGGAAGAAGCGGTCGGAACGCGGATGAGTGGAAGACAGCGGACGGGGATAGATGGGCGGGGTGGATAATAGATCTTAATAGTTATTTAAGAGTGGCGTTTTGGAGTGCGAATTGGCAGAACTCTACGAAAAATAGATAATCGGTTTGAAAGCAGTGTTTATTTTTCTAGACATCCTTACCGACATTCATTTTATTTAAATTAGAGCATGCGAGAGTAACATTACAGTAGATAGTGGCTAATGAGATCCGACGGAATTATTTTGTTTCCTTTGTTGTATTTACGGTTTCATCTGAATATTGGATTGATTGATTTTTTCGTGTTTCCAGGCGCTTCAACTGCTTTGGTCATTAGTGCCGTAAGTGTGGTGCATGTTTTTTCTCGGGAGATGGCGGTGATCTTCCCCCGCTAGATGGCGAGATCCGGCGCCGACCTACCGTCGGCTAGTGGGGTTTCCCCCAAACCAGACTCTCCCACCAACGGGACACCGCCCCAGCCGGGACAAGCTCTAAGCTCCCGATCGGTCTCCCGGAATATGTGGTAGTGTAGTGCGTTTGTGTGTGTGTGTGTGTGTGTGAGTGTAAGAGGAGGGGATAGGACAAGGAAAGGGAGGGAAAGATCGTGCGCTCTCTGTGGCCCGTTTGGTAGGGTACTGCTCCGGTATTCGCCTGGTGTTGATCAGAGGAACCACGGAACACCACCGATCAGAGCAATTGGCCGCTAGAATTCTCCTGCAGGCAGCGATTGAATTCGACCTAGCTGAAAAGCTAGTGCCGAAAATCCTGCCGCCGTCAGGACTCGAACATAGGACCTCCTGGTCAGAGGCGCTGCAGTGACATCAGTTAATGCACTGAGCTACCGCTCCCGGTCTGAATATTGGAGCATCGTCACGTTTCTAGCACTAATGCTACAATTCGATCTTTTATCACGCTTAGCATGCCCTAAAAGTAATAACTTTTCACTAGGGGCTGTCTAAAAAATAAATTACTGATATTTTTAGGAATGATGGGTGAATAATGCTTACCTCCGGAAACCTCGTGATGAGGCGACTTTTTCGGCGCGAGCTCTCTCCACTATGGACGTGTCCCTTTGCAGTTCCCTGATGCTGCAGGTGGTGAAGATCAAGCAGAAGGTGTTTATCACCACCAGGATACCCATCGGCGTGTAGTAGTAAAATAATGCGCCGAGGTTGTCATCCGTCTTGTTGATCCTCCCTGTAAATTAAAAAAAATATAAGAGTTATTGTTCTGTATTTCAGATTGATACGGAGATTGCGAACGGACTTTTACATTAATTTACATTTTTCTTATTGCAAAAACAAACATTATAGTTATATGTACTTTGTTCACATAAACTGATTCGAGTCCATGAATTTAGGGCATGGGTGCCGAATCCTTACGTAGACCCTTCTGGGACCATGTTTTGATGTGCCGCGTACTTTTGTCGAAACAGCTATTTGCAGTTTGTGTTAGTTCGTAAATGTTTACAACGAAGGGTTTTCTTTGCAGCACTGAAAATGTGATAATCAAATGAGGCACGTTTGAAAGATCTTGATGTGGCAGCACTTCCAAGTCCATTTGACTGCCACTGTCAAAAAAACAATATTATATCCAATCGACAAACATATTACCAGAATGGTCGGTTCGAACCGAGGACTTCATTGAACAATGCTGTCTATTCGAACCTAGCAGATTTCGGTGCACCATTGAAAAGAGCAACTGGGAAAAGAGAAAGGCGAGCTGTTGCACGATGACACCCGTCCCCAAAAAGCAAAAGAATGT
Source organism: Teleogryllus occipitalis (assembly GCA_011170035.1). Classification (NCBI taxonomy): domain Eukaryota; kingdom Metazoa; phylum Arthropoda; class Insecta; order Orthoptera; family Gryllidae; genus Teleogryllus; species Teleogryllus occipitalis. The sequence continues at coordinate 50,352 of BLKR01010396.1, read as the reverse complement.
TGCCTCATTCATTCTTCTCTCCAAACACGATCCAATTCTATTCTCAGCCGTTCAGAGCAACGGAAAACTTTTGCTTCGTCAGCATTTCATGACCTTTACGAACTGCGAACTGTTACAAGGGCCAGGGGATGCAGCACTTCAAAGACGGGGTTGCAGGTGCTTCTCTCAAGCACCCGCACTTACACGAAAAATGTTATGGGGGAAGAGTTGCTGCAGAGTAGAAATATTATTTTTGTATGTAAAAAATGGAAATCGCTTCTTGAATTCCGTCGTGGGTTTCTCAGAAAATAGTGTACAAAAATATTAATGAAATACCATCACACGTAACATTTTCTCTCTTTTTGGTGTAAGTATTCTAGTTACACAATTCTATTTTCTATTGTCACCTCTGTTTTTCGTCAGGCCAGAAAGAGTTCTTTTCTTTGTTTGCAAGAAATCGTGTTATTAGCATGATAACAGTGGTCTTATAACGTAAAGCGTGCAGAGCCAAGTCCTGAACCACATGACGGCCCTGTGCCTGAGCTTCGAGATAATAAAAAAAAACAGCCAAATGCAGCGTCCGCCCAAAGTTAGGCAAAAGCGGAGTACCTCTGCGCTGGCGCTCGGTGTAGACGACCTCGAAGAAGCACGTCCTGGTCTCGAAGAGCGAGGGCGCGTAGAGGCCGGCGTCGCTCAGCTGCTGCGCGTAGCCGTGCGCAGCCACGCACAGCGCCGTCAGCGCCACCGCAGCACCCCACGCCCACGCCGACAGCAGCGCGAACCCCGCGCAGCGCCCTCCGCCGCCCCGCGCGCCGCCCGACAGCGCCCCCAGCGGACGCCTGCGGAGTTACACAGCGCAGTGATGAATTGCTCGTGCCCCAGCTCTGCAGACAGAGTACTCACAGCCCATGAGATAGGCGGTTAGAGAGAGAGAGAGAGAGAGAGAGAGAGAGAGAGAGAGAGAGAGAGAGAGAGAGAGAGAGGGAGAGAGAGAAACCATTTCAAAACTTATGAGCATTGATATTCTGATATTACTTTCTCGCCTTACTACGTTCTTACGTAGTAAAGAGAGAGTATTGAAATGCAACGGAAGTAATGGGCAATTTCTCGAAAACAGTCTCTTATTGCTGTACCGTGGTATCGAAAAATTGCATAAATCTTGTTTCTTTATGTAGTAAAATACTTTCTCTGTTGCCGTAGGGGTTAGACTCAAACCTGACCTTGTAATAAAAATCCGGCAAGGGGTCCACGTGGTCGATGTGACTGTCCGCCACGAGGATGGGTCTAGCCTTCTTAAACCAGGGGAGGAAAAAGTGGTAAAGTACCAACCAGTCATTCCCCTGGCAGCCCAACTTCATGGAGTGCTCAACGCCAGAATCCTGCCAGTGGTGGTTGCAACCTCTGGGGCCATGCGACGATCAACAGTCAGTGCCCTCAAGACGTTGGGGATCATGTCTCGAGGCGATCTACTGACTCTGTTGTTAATTGCTCTCAGAAGATCTATTAAGATCTACACACAAGTTGTAAATTACGATGGAGCAATATAGCATTGCTGGTAGTAAATGCAGAAAATGAACTTCTTGGTCCCGTGGTGAAGTCTAGGGAACCCAGGGAATCCAAAAACGCCTAGGATATACCTAGTTACCACGACTTCAAGTGGGAAGTGTATGCTATTTAATGTTGCATATAGAAAATTGTGTATCAAAATCCACTTATTGTAGGTCCTGAATACCGAAAACTTGATTGACGGTAAAATGTTTGTCTGTCCATCCGTCCGCCTGTCTGTCTGTCTGTCTGTCTGTCTACTGCAGGTCCAACCGCCGTATCCGTGCGTCCGCGAGTATGTGCGTCCGCGTGCCTGTCTGTCCGCATGTGTCCGTTGCCGCATCTGTCCGTCCGTTCACGTCCCGTCGTCTATTCTGTCCGTTTGTCCATTGTTTTGTCCCTCTTTTTATTCGTCGTTTTGTCAGTCTGCCTATTCGTCGTTCCGTCCGTCTGCCTATTCGTCGTTCCGTCCGTCTGTCTATTCGTCGTTCCGTCCGTCTGTCTATTCGTCGTTCCGTCCGTCTGTCTATTCGTCGTTCCGTCCGTCTGTCTATTCGTCGTTCCGTCCGTCTGTCTATTCGTCGTTCCGCCCGTCTGTCTATTCGTCGTTCCGTCCGTCTGTCTATTCGTCGTTCCGTCCGTCTGTCTATTCGTCGTTCCGTCCGTCTGTCTATTCGTCGTTCCGTCCGTCTGTCTATTCGTCGTTCGTCCGTCTGTCTATCCGTCTGTCTATTCGTTCTGTCCGTCTGTCTATTCGTCGTTCGTCCGTCTGTCTATTCGTTCCGCCCGTCTGTCGTTCCGTCCGTCTGTCTATTCGTCGTTCCGCCCGTCTGTCTATTCGTCGTTCCGTCCGTCTGTCTATTCGTCGTTCCGTCCGTCTGTCTATTCGTCGTTCCGTCCGTCTGTCTATTCGTCGTTCCGCCCGTCTGCCTATTCGTCGTTCCGCCCGTCTGCCTATTCGTCGTTCCGTCCGTCTGTCTATTCGTCGTTCCGTCCGTCTGTCTATTCGTCGTTCCGTCCGTCTGTCTATTCGTCGTTCCGTCCGTCTGTCTATTCGTCGTTCCGTCCGTCTGTCTATTCGTCGTTCCGTCCGTCTGTCTATTCGTCGTTCCGTCCGTCTGTCTATTCGTCGTTCCGTCCGTCTGTCTATTCGTCGTTCCGTCCGTCTGTCTATTCGTCGTTCCGTCCGTCTGTCTATTCGTCGTTCCGTCCGTCTGTCTATTCGTCGTTCCGCCCGTCTGTCTATTCGTCGTTCCGTCCGTCTGTCTATTCGTCGTTCCGTCCGTCTGTCTATTCGTCGTTCCGTCCGTCTGTCTATTCGTCGTTCCGTCCGTCTGCCTATTCGTCGTTCCGCCCGTCTGTCTATTCGTCGTTCCGTCCGTCTGTCTATTCGTCGTTCCGTCCGTCGTATTCGTCGTTCCGTCCGAAACCTGTCTATTCGTCGTTCCGTCCGTCTGTCATTCGTCGTTCCGTCCGTCTGTCTATTCGTCGTTCCGTCCGTCTGTCTATTCGTCGTTCCGTCCGTCTGTCTATCCGTCGTCGTTCCGTCTGTCTATTCGTCGTTCCGTCCGTCTGTCTATTCGTCGTTCCGTCCGTCTGTCTATTCGTCGTTCGTCTGTTCGTCGTTCCGTCCGTCTGTCTATTCGTCGTTCCGTCCGTCTGTCTATTCGTCGTTCCGTCCGTCTGTCTATTCGTCGTTCCGTCCGTCTGTCTATTCGTCGTTCCGCCCGTCTGCCTATTCGTCGTTCCGCCCGTCTGCCTATTCGTCGTTCCGTCCGTCTGTCTATTCGTCGTTCCGTCCGTCTGTCTATTCGTCGTTTCGTCCGTCTGTCTATTCGTCGTTCTGTCCGTCTGTCTATTCGTCGTTCTGTCCGTCTGTCTATTCGCCGTTTTGTCCTTTTGTTTGTAGAGAACCCTGGCATCTAAATCATTCAGACGATTTTCTCCAAACTTGATAGCGATCGATTTAAATGAACTCAAGATCGTCTGGGTTTGAACAGATTTTGATCATGTTAGAGAAAAGTTATTTTGATTTTAGGGGGTACATTACCTTAGTGTTAACAACTTTTTCAACATAGTATCAAGATTATAGTTTTTAGATTAATCTTTTTCCTCAGATAGACCAAAGACTCCTAAACTATAATATTGAAAATATATTTTTCCTTTAATTTATTTTTTACTTATTTTACGTCAAATTCAGTTAAAACTGCGTATGACGTGCTATGGGGAGAAACGAATTGTGTGCACATTTTCAAATTTCAGTGATCCCTTCACTAAGTCATATTACTTGAATTTTGAATGAATGAAGAGGAGAAAGAAAAAAAATGAAATGAAATCTGTCTTTCGACGGCATATTTTGAGAAGTAGGTCATGTTCCATTTTTCGAAAATATGAGCTGTTCTTGCGGCAACTTTGCATTATACTGGGAGTCCCACCAACTATGGGCCACCCGTATAACTTCTAAACGGTTCACGATATCGAAATGCAGTTTATCTAGTCCTGTTGTATAATGCTGTCATTTATTGGCTGTAACCAGTTGCATAATGATACTCGTTACGATACAGATTTCAATATGACACAGGTTCTTGACCAATCACAGAAAAGTTTACAAATCAAGTATTGACAATTAATCATTGAGAATCGTTCTAGTAAATGTTTCGCTCGATTGTGTACATTGAAATTGCATTTGATATTTTATTATGCTTGACAGTTTTAACTTATTTTACTATTAGTAATTTTTTCGTGGTATTTAAAATAAATTGGATTGTAATTTCACTTTGATCTTACCCTCGCAGGCGGACTGGTAATCACAGCCACCTGTAGCAGCTTGTGAGGCTTGGACAGAAGGGGTAGGGTTAGGTGGACATGGCTGAATCCTACATGTCAACTGCCACAAAACGATTCAATGTAAAAGTTTAACTTATAAAATTCGTAGAAAAAGTACCATATGAAACTCGATGTAATGGGTATTAATACACTCGTGTGAAGTTTACAGTACTCGCTCCTACCTTGCTCGTATCTTAACATCACACTCGTGTATTGTGTACTCATTATTACATCATCGTTTCATAATGTACTATTTCGCCCTACAATGCGGAATCAATGGGCAAGTATAATGCCGTGGAGATAAGGTTTGAAATATTTTTAGTTTTCGAGAAATTTAATCATCTTCGATTTTTTAAATGTGACCCTACATTTTTTCTCATTTGCAATAGATAGTTCATAAAAAGAGGAATGCAATTTTGTAACATATGTTAATATTTATAATATATATGTTAATAAATCTGAAAGAAAGTAAACCAAGGACCTGTCCTTAAGTGTCAATCTTAATTAATAATGACTAGTCTTTGGGATTCACACTCAAGAGTCGAATACTCACTTGAAGCCCCTGGCCAGGTTGATGGAGATGGCGTTCAGCCAAGTGCCGGCTGCCACCAGGAAGAAATAGATGGCGTATGCTGCGAAAACAGTAACCCACACACTAGTTTCATTATCAATTTAGAAATAAGACACGTTAATATTTTAAATGAGTACAACTAGGTGTTGAATTTCAAAATGCTTAATGGGACACAAATCAAAGCAAAATTAAGAAACAATTTCAACATTCTCTTTGTCATGAATTCCCATGACATTTGTCAAGTAAACATGTTAGTATGCAGTCTTTCCCAAACATGCACCAATAACCTTCTGGTGATACACACTTCACAGAAAAAATTTAAAAAATTGTCCCATTGAATGTTCCTAAAAAAATGTCTGTAATGAAAACAACAAATGCTTAATATTAATATCCAATGTAATGATCATTCATTTCAACACGATCGAGCGATTCTCGGTCGCCGAACATCCAGTTGTTAAACGGCATACTAGCCATTTTTCATTTACACGACTCCATCCGACGCTTCCGAATTTCTGGTTTGGTACCGTACTTTTTGGGTTTATTGCATTCCTTTCCATGAAATCTTTTTGCTTTTCCTGTAATTTCAAATAAATTTTCCATTCACATGAAACTTCAGTCGACTCCGGTTATAGTGAATTTCTAGGGACTAACATTTTAGGTTCACTATATCCGATGATGTCTAAATTAAATAGAATTTCTCCATAACGATTGATTTTATTAATATAGAGGTATAGAAAAATATATTAACAGAACGAACTAAAAATCCCAATATCTTTACTTGTCCTTAAAAATAAATTATTTTCAATTATTTACTTCCTACTTTTTCATTAGTACTTTCTCTAGATTCTTCTCCAGAGTTGCTATCTCCCCACTTCATTCTGCATTGTTCTCGGTCTAAGTGTCGTAATGCAATCTTGACACCCTTCAATGCCTCTTGAATTGTTGCAACACAGTATCACGCTTCAAACGCCCTTTGACTAATAACATACGAGATACCGGGAAGGCGCAAGTGACTGATGAAACCGATCGCTTACCCGCGCGTGTCGCCAGGCTGTATCAGTCGCGTGCTTCCTGTCGCCTAAGAAGAAGTCAACGCGCTTTATCTCGCGGAATATTAAGTGACCCCAAGATTGAAACTGAAGCAAACAATCGCGCGTCGAAGCCGCCAGATGTAGCCCACGCAGGACACTGCCATTATTTACGCAGTGAAACTGAGTGACGTGAGGTCATCAGTAAGGTACACATTCCAGTTCTTCACCTCAGGAGAGACTTCTTCGATTATAACCTATGGCCGACAATATCTTTTTCAAGCTGCCTAGTATTGGAATTTGTGGAACAATGGCCAAATATTCTTTTCCAGGAATGAATTAATTTCCAGAACATTGTATTATCTACGTCCACTATAGTTGAGATTCAGGTTCACTATAATCTAATCTTCTGATGCTTATTTATATTGTAAGTTAAGGGGACCTGTGACTTCAGTTCTCTATAACCAACGTTATATAATATCCGAGTTCACTATGCCGGAGTCGACAGTATATTGTTGATTTTTTTTACAATTAACGGGTTCTAAGTAGCCCGTGTGTGTGTGTGTGTGTGTGTGTGTGTGTGTGTGTGTGTGTGTGTGTGTGTGTGTGCGCGCGTGTGCGCATGAGAGCCTCACCGTAGTAGTTGCAGTAGGCGTTGTCGCGGTCGAGGAAGAACCAGGCGGCCTGCGTGGCGTTGGCGGCGAGCAGGCAGGCGGCGTGGCACGCGAGCGCACGCCCGTGTGTGTGCGTGTGTGTGTGTGTGTGTGTGTGTATGTATGAGAGCCTTACCGTAGTATTTGCAGTAGGAGTCTTCACGGTCGAGGAAGAACTAGGCGGCCTGCGTGGCGTTGGCGACGAGCAGGCAGGCGGCGTGGCACGCGAGCGCTCTCCCGTGTGTGTGTGTGTGTGTGTGTGTGTGTGTGTGTGTGTGTGTGTGTGTGTGTGTACATGAGAGTCTCACCGTAGTACTTGCAATAGGCGTCGTCGCGGTCGAGGAAGAACCAGACGGCTTGCGTGGCGTTGGCGGCGAGCAGGCAGGCGGCATGACACGCGAGCGCGCGCCCGTGTGCGGAGCGACGCGTGGCGTTGCGGCGCAAGATGGCGGCCAGCGCCGCGCCCAGGAGCAGTGCTGCCACCACGCCCAGCGGCCGCACGGCCTCGTACGTCGGTGCGAGCGGCGGCGCCAGGCAGTACGCGAGGGCCTCTCCGCCGCCGCCAGACAGCTTGTCCGCGCAGAAGAAGGACTTGGAGAAGCGGTGGATGCGGGACCTGCGTAGCACCCGTTTGAAGACTCAAGTTTAAAGGCTTCTACAGGACGACGCAGTAGATCCGCAACGCGTGCGGCGCGGAAGGATCCGATCTAGTCGCGGCCGCGAAATTCGCGGGACCGTTCACACCGGAGCGTCAATTATGAGACAGCGTTTGTCGACGGTTGCAGGGTCGTTCAACCTAGAGAGGAGCGAAGACTCCTGAATACGGGCGGACGTCCACGAGCGTGGCGTGTAGCGGACGAAACGCGTCTGATTGCGTTTCGCCGCCGATTAAACGCTGCAAATCCGTTACAGCGAGGCTCGCCTGCTTCGCAAGTCTGAACGTGCTCATAAGGCAACACGTGACGCGAAACGTCTGCTGCGGCCAATCCGCGTAAGCTGCGGATCTTCCGCGTCAGTTTGTGGGCTCATCTTCCAAAGTTTTCTTTTATGTTATTGAAGAAGTTACACGGTTAATGTATATTTTTCTTTTATTCTATATGAAGTACAGTTTTTTGGGATCAGATGATTTTAAATGGTATATAACATACCTCACAGGGCATTGTTAGGAGTAATTTGAAAACGAGAAAGTAAAAACTGCTACTAAATTCATGGAAAACAGAAGTAATGGCTCTCGGCCTAGGTGTAACGCTCTACAAATCATGTTATTGTCAGCACTTGTTCAATGAAGGCACGAGAGAAAACTGCGACAAAAAATAAGAATTATCAAAATAGTAGGTTTTCAATCATTTGTAAAAAGTTTATTTGGGATATACAGCAGCGCGACTAAATAAAACAGCTGTATATTATCACTGACACCATCTCGCCGTTCAACAGTAATGAATTTCTCAAACATCAACGCGGCATTGTTGCGGAAAGGGTACCTCTAGATAAGATGGTAAAAAGTTCCTCTAAACCAAATGTATGAATGGTTACATTACAATTCTAACGTAGATATAATATTTTTGAAAGGTTTCTTAGCCTCCGTTCCCCCACCCACACCCCTCTACAGCCAAATCTTTTTTATTGAATTTTTTTTGCAACTTTACACTATTTTATCTGACTGAAAAAAAGATGTCAAGAAAACAATGTATACTATCAGGAAAATATTTTTTGATATTTTCTCAGACCCAAATACAAACACAAAAAATATTTTTGAAAAAAATAACAAAAAAATAATTTTTATTACGTCTTAGAACCATGGAACGGGTTCGAAAAAGTCTCTAACTTTCTCTTAAAAATAAATTGTGATTTTTTTCAGATTTTTTTTCGACAGCTGAGATGCAGTCAAAAAATAAAAACCATTTTCCCGCCTTTAAATTACCTTCACTTTAAATATACTTTGAAAATGACTACAACAGTTCTGTGCCTTTATTTTAGTGTTTATTATACATTTGTATGCATTGCTGTAGCACCCAGTAATGTTTGATTTTGGAATTTAGTTACAAATTATATTTTTTTAATATTACGCTCATTTTCATGAGCGTAATATACTACTCAATAATATACTCATTTTCGTGAGCGTATCACATCAAGGAAAGACGATAGTTTTTGGCAGATTTTTAAAGAGCTAATTTTGTACAACAGACTTCGTCTGAGTTAAAAATCTCTGTCTTCAATTTTGTAGTTTTGGTATGTATTTCTTTTTGCAATTTTCGAAAAAAACTAGCAATATCCGGAAATGGAACTAGCACTATGTTTCTTTCCGATCCATTTTACATATATGAAGAAAACTTGAAGAAAAAAATATGGAGCGGCTTTTGAGAAAAAAAATTAGCGAAAAATTCAAAAGCAAATTACGCACAAACTACTGGTCTTTTCCAAACATTGTACATGACCTTTTTCAACGAGCTGATTTTGTGCAACAGACTTTGCCAGAACCAAAATTGTCTATCATTTATTTTGTAGTTTTAATTTTTTTTTTTTTTTTCAATTTTTGAAAAATTAGGAGTGTTAACGAAAATGAGACCTGCACCATTCTCTTAAACGTCTTACGCACTATTCAACAACAAATTGTAATCAAAATATTTGGAGCCATTTTGTGGAAAATTTTGAAAATTTTCCAGGGATTTTATGAAAGTTACCTCCAAAATTAAAATATCAGTGTCAAATTCCAAGGGCCACATCAGCGAGAACGGTTGAAGAATATCAGTTTTGGAGAATATCGGCTGAACGATTTATGCGCTAGCGTTGTTCACACACCGACACACGGTCTGACGTTTTACCGTAGATCGATTTTTCGGTATCAAGGACGCACATAAAACGGATTCTGTAGCAACACCACGTGTTCGTGGATTTTCTTTCTTTATTTAGCAACTGAATTTATCTCCTTTTTCGATACCAGGGCCCGGTAATAAGCATTTTTGTGTCGAAAATTCGCCGGTTTCCGGTGCACAATTACAATACTTTCTCTTCTTACGTTAGTAAGTGTGAATTTTTCCTTGTTGTGGCCTGGCTTTAAGGTCTTGCTCCATTCTCATGCCAGCTGCCATGTATCGTCGCCCTAGTACATTTCTTTTTGACAATTTCTCAACTTTTTTCTTTCCTAGTATACCAACCGAATGATTACTTCAAGAATATTAAAGAAGAGTAAAAACTCGTCCTAAATAGAAGTTTTAATTGAGAAAATCGTTGCCGTTTTTGAGAAAATGACGATTAAGCTTTACTGTAAATGCAAAATTTGAAGCTCTTTTTCTCGGAAATCTATTGAGTATTCGAAAAAATTAATTTGAAGTCATTTGAAGCACGTATACTCACAAATGTAATAGTGCATGCAAATTAGTGGAAATGCCAATATTAACGGCATGCTATTTCAAAAAATTACATTTGTGTAATTTTTGAATAAAACAAAAGAATACCCCAAAATGAACTTTACGTATTATAAAACAGTGCAATTAGCACTATCTATTAGAAAAATTAGAAGAAAAAATTTGGAGCCATTTTTGAGAAAATGGTGCTTATGTGGTTCTAAAAATGCGGATTTTTGAGTTCATTTTTATAGAAAACTGTTGTGTGTTCGAGAAACTTTATTTGACATTGTGTGAAGCGAATGTACTCATAAATGCAATAAAGTGAAGAAATCACATTTAATGTAAATATTAACGACGTGAGAGACATGTCAAAAGAATTACATTTTTGTAACTTTTGAACAAACAAATGAATAGAGCAAAATTACGTTTATGCCATCGGATAGGGTTTATTTGGTATGAACTCTTCTAAACATTTAAAGAAAAAATTTGGAGCCGTTTTTGAAAACATCTTGTTTTTATTTTTTTTTAAATTGCAAATATATCAGGTTCTATTGTCCGAAAACTAGTGAAATTTTCGAAACAATGTACATGATCTTAATGATATAACTATGATCAACAAATTTCGTTTCAAAGACAAATCTCTACCTTCAATTTTATAGTTGTAGGAAGGTGCCGAAAAAATTCTAACTTTTGAAATTTTCGAAACTTCAGTTAACCGTGAAATTTGGACCTATGCCACGTTTATAAGCGTATTTTACTCTATTTGTACAAGAAATTTAAAGAAAAAATTTGGAGCCGGTTTTGAGAAAATTTTGAAAATGTCCGGGGGACTTCATGTAAAGTACCCCCAAATATTAATGAACGTTTTTCAAAATCTCAAAGCTTTAACTAGAGACAGATCGACAGCGTTTTCTTCAATTTGGAAAAGATTGTACACATATTTTAGGCGCTAACAGTGTTCACTGACAGACGGATGAACAGACGGACGGACGGACGTTTTGAAGAAAAAACACTTTTTCGGTATCAGGAGACCCCAAAACGTGAATTTCCGTGAAAATCTCAAAATCGATTTTCCGCAGCATTACATAACTTTCTTTATACTAAGTATGTGTATATATATACTCCGTATATGCGTATGTATACGAGAAAGTAAAATGTATGCACATTCCCGAATTAATATACAAAACGAAATAAAAGTATTTTAGTTTCCTATCAGAACTGAAATTGTGTACGTACATGTTAATATTGTCATTCAATGTAATTTGCTACAAGTACAAAGAAACATTTTCTTTTATAAATTATTCTTTTTTACTTTCTCGCTAAAGTGTGGCGGTGTTTCCATTTAAATTTGGTGTTTCCAAATAAACCATTCAGAAATGTCTCGAAACCTATTTGATAATCCATATTTTTTGTCGCGGTTTTCTCTCGTGCCCTAAGAGAACCAGTGCCAACAAAAGCACGATTTGTACAGAGTAACTTCTAGGCTGATAGCCAGTACTTCTGTTTGCGTTGAATTTCGCAGCAGTTTTACTCCTCACATTGCCCGATGAGGTATGCCACTATACCATCTCATCTCTAAAAATAATTAATGCGTATTGAATAAAGAAAAAGATACATTAACCGTATAACTTCTTCAGTAACTTAAAGAAAACTATGCCCACGAAAGTTTTTCCATTACAGCCTATACTAATTTAAATATATTTCATTCAAATATTAGGCCGGTAAAAGCCAAGTTGCTTTTACCGTGTTGAAGAACACAGATTTTAGTTCATTTAAAGTATTTTTGGGGGTACTTCACCGTAGTCGGTCTAAGGAACATACGTACTATCTTAAAGTGTTATTTTCCGACGCTTCGTTTGAGGCGGTGTTAGTAGTACCTACATAAAATGGCGATAAATTCACTTAATATTACAAATCGTACAATATTAGTAATCGAATTAGTTTATTAGTATTATTTATTTATGAACTGTATATTGTGTACGATGACCAACCGATAAATAAGCTGAAATCTGAATACAGATGTACGGAAAGATGTAAATAGGCGTTTTTGCGAAGAACTGGTATTATTCGACAAGCGAATGCACATAGTTTTGACAACGCTGCACTAGCATAGCGTTTCTGTATTATTTGCTGCAAATACTGCATCCTTCAAATGTATTCTGTTTCATTTGTCAAAGTAAGAAATGATTGCTGCTCTTGACTATCTAAATGAATGCACAAAAGCATCGCAGGCGCTTTGTTTGAATTGGGCGTTTTCAAGTAGTAGCTGAGATGTTAGTAGAGCAAAAAATACAATATTTCAATATTACGTTGCTGTTTCCCATAACACGAGAAAGTACGTGGTGTAAGTACCTTCTTTAAAAAACTGCTTCAAATTTTATATTAAAATGTTCATTTAGAACCGTATTTTACCCTGCTAGAATATTCAAGTCCTATTTCAATTCTACAGTTACGTTCAATTTTACTGTTCAGAGAAAAATTGAAGTGTGAGAAAATGTGTTGTAGGTGCCAGTAGAGAATCTGCGAAGAGGGTGGGGTAAAAAAGAATAGAGCCTAGACTGAAAAACTAGAGAAACGAACTAGTAGGAAAAAGTCTGTGCCATTCTGTAGCATCTTTAGTTATTATTGTTGTTATTATTATTATTATTATTACTATTATTGTTATCATTATCATTATTATTACTATTATTAATACCATTATTATTGTCATTATTATTATTACTACTATTATTATTATCATTATCATTATTATTACTTAAAAATTCGATGCCATCTGTAACTTATAATGTGCAAATATCGAGAAATATACTGTTTATTTATTTATCTCCTCGGTATATTAAAGGTTTCTCCGTAGTAGATCTGTGTATACGTACATATACAAGAAAGTAAAAATGTGACCATTTACCTGTTCTGAAGAATTTCCGCAAACTCTTTGGCAGTGTCTGGAGGCTTCTGTACATAGAACGGAGATGTGCCACAGATTGGATGTGTGAGAGCTTTGGCGCCGTATATCCCTTTCCCTTCCAGGAACACACTCGCCGCAGATTCTCCCGGCGACCAATCGCTTCCATTGTTGTCTACACACAACCCTTCCGCAGAGAGCAATTTACCACTGGAACAGCATTTGAAGAAACAACTGAAATCTTGGAGAAAACAGATGTCAGCTACAAGTGCAACTGGCTGTCCCTTTATGGAATCGAAGCAGACTTGACACACTCGTTGAGTCACTTTTTTTCCTGTCAGAGTGGTTGAGAAAATAGAAAATGAGAGTTTACCATCGGACCGGAAATGTAATTTCAAGTGGTCTTCGTGATCTGCGAGGAACACAACTCCTCCGTTCTCAACTAGCCCGTAATTGTAGCGAACAGGCAGAAGATTTTTCCGCAGTTTGGCTGGCAACCAAGAGGCAGATACGGGATCTCTTTCGGGATTAATGATTTCGGACGTAGATGTGTCTCCGCCGAAACTGTTTCCCCAACGAGGAACGCACTTGGATCCGCGAACGTCCAACTGCTCGTCTCTACCGCAGCACTTGTTCACTTCCGGGAAGACACTGAGCAGCACCCGCCGGGCCCGAGGCCCGTCGCCAGCCACGTCAAAGCAGAAGTTTCTCACTTGAATGCCCCCACCACCACCGCCCCCGCCCGCGTCATCTCCCTGGGGGCGAACCAGCAGCTCCGGGTCCCAGGACGAAGTGTCACGCAGATTCCACGCGTCTCCGTCGGCGGCGGTCACCTGTCGCTTCGGGAACCACTTCCGGTCCTGCTTTCGCAAGTACTCCACAAGCAATTTCCGCCCGTGGAGGGCCGCCGGCACCCAGTAGTCCGCCTCCGCTGCTTCGATCTGCTCCAGCTCCTCTATGGCGGTGTCTTTCACTTCGAATCCCCTACGCGGTTCGCATCTGGTGGCTTCTGCGTTGAGTTGCTCACCTCTGGAGCAGCACTTCTGGAGAGTCCACAGCCGTGCTAGCACTACGCGGGGCGGGAGAAGATTACCAACTGTGCGGTCAAAACAGAATTCTGTGCTTATGCCTTCCACAATGCTTCCGGTTCTAGAAATACCTCTGACCCAGAGTTTGTACTCCGACTCATCCTCGACGAAACGCCACAAAAAAGGTTTATTTTTATCATTACTCTTTCCACGCATCAGTTCGTCAGCCTTGTTATAATGTTGTTCGGTGTCTTCGTATTCTTCAAAATCAAATCCATGTTCTTCAAAACTAAACGAATTTACAAGAACGTTCCATTTTAACAAAGGTTCTTGATCGTATATGACGGCAGTAACACTATTCATAAGTCGCCGTGGTAACCAATACGCACTTTTCAAATTTTCAGATGGATCAAGTATTTCCTCACCTGCATCCTCATCGCTTAATGTTTGATGTGGTTCACATTTCTCTGCATTTTTGTCCAGTCGATAGCTCTTTGGACAACACTTGTTTATAGCTCGAAATTCCACAATCGTAAGAATAACTTTCCGCATCTCGGGGTCGTCGGTAGTATCGAAGCAAAATGTCTGCCTTTTAACTGCAAAAGGTAGTACACTCCGAAAAGGCAAGACATCCAATACGAATCGGCGTTCACTAGAATCGACTTCGAGAAAGCGTTTCACCGTTTCTTCCTGTTCGGCGTCCACCCGGGCCGAAACCCATCTCCGTCGCTGCGTTTCCGTGGACACGGCATCTCCGTTCGCCAGAGCGTCGTAGTACACGTCGACAGATCGCGGGCGGAGGCTGGTCGGGAGCCAGGGCGCCGCGGTCTCGGCGATGGGAGCGCGTAGCGGCTCCCATTTGGTCGCGTCGGGTGCAACACCCGGCCGCGGCACGCACGCGTCTTCTGACGCATGCAGCCGGGCGCCCTTCCTGCAGCACTTGTGCACTTCGAGTGTCTTCCCGGGGAAGGAGGGGGAGGCGGCTGCCAGAACGAGCGCCGCGCACAACGCCGGCCACAGCGGCGGGGCCATGTCCGCGTGCAGGGGGCCGCGCCGCCGGTGACTGAGGCGCAGGAGGCCTTGGCCCCCACCGCCGTCGCCGCCGCCCCCGGCCCCCCTCCCCACGGCCACGACTCGCAGCCTCCGGAATCCAAAGAATCCGCCTTCTGGGACGGCGAGGAGAGCATGGGAGATTAGCGTTCTGAGCGATGGGGGAACAACTTGAACTAAACAACTCAGGAACAGTGTGTTAACGACCCCGAACAAATTTACTACAATATAAAACAGACCTATTTAAACTCTGGCTTTTCCTATCTTTCTGCGCTTGAAAAATGATTGAGAAATGTATTTTCTTCATTCTTAAAATGTTAATGACTTTTGGATGATTTTACCTCTGTCTTCAGTGTTGGCCAGTATTTAAATACGAGTATTTGTATTTGAATTATGTATTTTAAATGCATTTTGTATTTGAGAAACTGCATTGTTGAGATTGTTGGGAGTGTATTTTAGAGATATATTTAAATACATATAGTAGGTGTATTTAAAAATATATGAACTTAAAATGCTTTAAATACAGACGAAGAAGAAGATAGTTAAGTACGAAGTAGATGATTTTCTTATTTGATTCCGCTAGTGATAGCACATCATTGAAACAAAACTAAAAGCTAATTTCAGTTTTTGAATTTATATTCACTTCATTTTTAAATGATAAATCCAAATCATTAAAAATGCTGAACAATAATCCAACAAAAAATTATACGTTATAACACACGTTTTTATGTTCATCCACGCCAGTTGAATGACTTTGCAGGTTTTATACATTCACCAACTAGGGGTTTATTGTCTGATGATTTCTTTGAAAAATTAGTTGTTTTAAAAGGAAATTATATTTCTGTGTCTTAGACATTTTTAATATCATTTGATATTTAAAAATGTTTAAACATATTGTTACAATACATTACAATAATTAATATTCAGAATTTTTTATGATTGTTAATTACTAATTTTCTGGAATTGACAATTAAAATATGTTGTTGCAATAAACATATACAGTACAAAATTATTATATATTCATAGTAGTTTGAGAATACGAAATATTTTAAATACGTATGGATTTAGCACATCAACTCCTAATGTATTTTATGTACTATTTAAATACTTATTTATAAAGTATTTTGCCGAAGTATTTAAATAGTAAATTCGAAGTATTTTGCCCAAACCTGTTTGTTTTTTGCACCAGGAGATTGACCGTTCAGCAAATTAATCTAAATCGCAAATGATTACATTGTAGATGAAGCTCGACTAAATCATCTATTCCTGGTTAGCATTATGTAAAAAGGCAAATAAAAACGTTTTGACTTAATTATAGACAAATTTTGCATTAATTCTCGCAAATGAAAGCACAGAAGAATATTTAAGCATCATTACCTAGATTCAACTAATTTTAACGTAAATTTTATCGAAATTTAAAATTACTTATAAGTAAACTGTTCCAATATATTTCATTACTTTCTTTAGAAAGTTAAACCATGGTCAGATAACAATATTTAAAGTATAATTATAAAATTATATGCGCTAAACATTTAAAGTACAATGGCATTTTTTTCTTTTTTATTTAAGGTCGCATCAACATCTAGGTTATTAGTGACCACTATTGGAGTTAACGGTATGGTAACAATGATGACGAACCGAAATGGTGATGATAAGGGATGAAAGGACGAACGCAAATACAACCATGCCCTAGGCGGAACTCGAACCCGCGACCCTTCGGTCCGAGATCACTTCGACACTACTGTCTCAGCGATCTCGTCCACCAGGCCGGCGCAAAGTATTCTTCTAGTTGAAATAAAGGTCTCTCGTAGATCTTTCCTTGCGTCAGCCGAGGAGGAAAAGCTCCTTGATGGAGATGGCGTTGGTGGGCGCGAACCGAAACACCTCACGCTCCGGTGCCGCAGGCGGAGACCACGTGTTCGCATTATCCAGTCATTTCCTTTTGTCTCGCCCCGAAATTCGTTATCACACACAAAACATAGTTAATGTCATCATCATGCCTGCGTGGGTGGTCGCGGTGGTTAGTGTGGAACGTCTTAATGACACGGCGCGGCGAAGCACACTAGAGTTTGTAAATGTGCTTGGAGGTAGATTAGGGATGTGGCATCGAAAATCAAATCTTGCAGTTTCAAAATATCAATGTTAAAATTTTAAAAAAATCGATGTTCCAAATAAATTCGCTAAACCAATTGATGTTTCTAATCATCGATATTTGTAAAAATATTTTATTTAACATGTTTATTAATAGTGTGGGAGCGGTTTCATGTCACGGCGGTCGAGTTTATTAAAATATAATTGAGATGTAGCTCACAAAAACATTCAACCATTCTCAGAATAATTTTAAAAAATATTCCATTCATGGTAGTGACGAAGGAATTTAGCACTTTAAATTTTCAAAAATCGCATTTTAAAAACAAGGTGCTAGCATTATATAGCAATGTAAAAATTAGGATTCAGCGCTTTGTAGCGTATGTTGAGAAAATTATTATTAAGAGGAGAAAATTATTATTTTGAGGCTTTTAGATTTTCTCATTAAAATCAGGAAATAAAGGAAACACGGAGAAAAAGAACAGTTGCAGTATACCTGATCCATTATACTGCATCAAGGGAACGCATGATAATATAGGCCCAACCAGGTTCACTGTTGCTGTTTCGTGACGGAGATAGTTGGAACGAAAAGTTGCATCGTAAAGAGTCCCTTGTTGCACTCCTCTGAATTCACCTTGTCAGAGTGCACGGGTAGAAGCTGCCGAGCCCAAGCAACCTTGTTGGAAAAGTTGGCTATCTGCTCGGCATAAGCGAGCAATACAGGTTGGAGGATCCAGCCTACCGTCATGACGCATCCGGGCCAAACTGATAGAAGGAGCCGGCCTTCCGTGTCGGCTTGCACAGCTATACTGGTTGAAGGGCCAGCCGTACGTGTTGCCATATTGAAGCATTTCTTATTGGTGTTACAATTACTGATCGTTGACGGGTATAGGATGGGTTATACGTAGTACTTGCTATTAATAGAATATTCATTAATTTTGATCCAACAACAGATCGGTATATTTACCTACACAACCAGACACCGTAAAAACGGAAATAATTGCATAAAAATTATGCATTTAGTGATAATTAAATTTCACAACAAGCTTCAAAAGCCTTTAAATTCAGCAGTCTGACTGTTATTACGGTAGATATACATACATCAATATGCCTGCATTGTTGTTGAATGAAAATGTTATATATATATATATATATATATATATATATATATATATATATATATATATATATATATATATAATGAATATTCTGAAACAGCCTGTACCTAAAAATAAAATATTAGAATTTAACATTAAAATATTTATTTAGTAAAGTAAAATGTGTAAAATATAACATAACTCACAATAGAATGAAATATATTGACATAAACTTAATAGCTAACAAATGATAATGAAACATTTATGTACCACTTAATCATTTATGTGATCAGGTGGATTAAATACACAAGGAGACTAAGAACATGTTTACAGTCATTAGTAATTATTTCAAAAATATTTTATAACTGTTACAAATTGATTTTAAAAACGTTTTATAAATGTTTCAAAACTATTTTAAAACTGTTTCACAAGTACATTTAAATAGCAACTTTTATTACTGATCCCCAAAAAACAAATTTAATTCACATTTATTTTATAAAAATGCCAAGATTTATTTAAATTATGGCTCAATATGTAGCTGAAAATTATTTTCGAATGTATTTGTTGTTTATTTCTTTTAACCTTTCATTTTACAAATTTAATATTCTTGTTTTATGTTTATATTAATTTTGGTTACTAAAAGTTCAATTCTATTAGTCCCTTCATTATACTTATGGTTCTTGCATTCACTAGCACAAAATTCATCTACATAAAATTAACACTTAGTTTACAATTACAATGAATTCATAAATAGTTTACATACTGTTAAAATCAAAAAAGTATATGGAAGAAAACACCAACATAAATCATATTTATATTTTTTACTTCTGTTATTTCAATTTCTGTAATCTAAATGTACAAACATACTATAAAATCAAATTAAATTAGTTAAATTAATTTAAAACCTGGAATTAAAATGTATTGCCCAGCATTGATTTACCTGCTGGGTCTGCAATTTGAATCAATCTCATTGCTTACAAACCTCTTTGCCCATTTGACAATGAATAAGCTCATTGGCCTGCATTTACAAATCCTACACTCCCAACAAGTTAGTGTCATAACTATTGTTATTATCACCTGAATGCAACAATAAAAAATTGTAGAGAAGAATGTGCACTCAATAACAGCGAATAAATATAGTGAGAGGTCGGGATAAATCATAATTTAAGTATTGTGTAAGGTGGGAGAAGACTCATCACTTTAGCGTGGGACGAAATGCTTGGCCTTCATTTTATTGGATGAGTCAAATAATAAGTTTTCTTAGCAAATTAATAACCAGTTCTGAAGTGACTTTTAAATTTGGCAAGTTATTTTGTTAAATGCATACTTTTCTGGATTGCTTCAAAATTTAGGATTATATTCTTCGAATACTATTGATTAATTTCACACACACATAAATCACTACTCAGTATCACTGGTAACTGACCGTGATACAAGGGAAGGGAAAATAATTAGGTGCAGACTCTTAGTCTGCTTGTATGCAAAAAAAATAAAATAAAATATGTTATAAAACCATGTATATAAAAAAATAAAATAAAAATGCATATTTAATTAAATTTTGTAAAATTGCCTATACCAATTCACAAATTGAAAACAGCAGGATTACCTCTATTGAAGTCATTAAATATTGTTGAAGATATTACAATGTCTTCGAAATTTGTGTTTGGACATGCAAGTGTGACTGCTGAGGAAAAATTATAAAAACCAGTAAATTCAAATTCAATTTAAAACTTCTATGAAATTTAAAGAAAAAAAAAATTGAGATTCAAGAGCAGAAAATGCAGAATTTGACCTCATATTGGCTCAGATTTCATCTTACAAATATGCTCCAATTACATCTGGTAATGTAGTAGAATGTTCAAAAAGATTCATTTCTCACAAAAGGATGAATTTGACTGAGTAAAATTTTGAAAAATTGTTTAGTGTTCCTGTTTCAAAAGACAATGAAAAAAATACCAAGGTAAAATTTGATTGTGCATGTTTTGTCAAATTTTATTTGGCATATGTATGCAGGTTTTAGCATTTTAAAGGGCACGAGAATCATGTCTAGTAATATTTAATTGTTTTATTTCAAGAGGAAAGTATTTTATTCACTTGACAAGGGAAATGTTTCAGAAAATTATCAAGGTCAACACTATTACAACAGTAATGACATTTCTTTGCCCAAGAATCATTAACACAATCTGAGATATTTTTCTCTGGCAATTTTGAAGATGAATAATAGCCAAAATCATTGCATGTTTGAGAATGCAGTGTTATCCGTACTATTTGCCACAAACAGCACACTGTGGAGAACCCTAAATTATGAAAAAACTTGAAATCTTTTTTCCTTGGAAACCGAAGTAAAAATTAATAATCTTTCAAAAGAAAATTACAAATAGTCACACTCCATGAACTTGATTCAGAACTCTAGTTGTAAAACAATGTCCTGAAAAACCAGCATTTTGAAGTTAGTGACACTTTTCTAGTGGGAATGTGAATTTTTTATATTACTCATACTCATTTGTAATCATTCTGAGAGCACTACTAAATAGTACACATTGAAACTATAACAGAATTATAATACAAGTTATATTACCTAATGAGAATTTTAAAATAACTTGCCTGGTCAAAAATGATACACACTAAAATAATTGAACCATTAATGTATACACAATTTGTGAATGTTGAATACGAATGAAATCACAAAAGTCCATGATGCTTGCAAAATTAGCAAAATGTATATTGGCATCACCTTCAAACACATGTTCATGATCTTGTTATAGAATGCAATAGCCATTTAGAATTAACAATATCCATGAATATCTGCATTGATGAACCATCACCTATTTCAATGACCAATTTCCATCACTTGTGCCAAAACTACCTGAAAAATATAATAGTATTTGAAAATATAATTAAAGTGATAATTATTGAAAAATAAAAAAATAGAAAGTGTTTTACAGCAGGGTTTTTTTTTTTTTTTTTTTTCGAGGAATGCATTATTATTTTGTTCAATTATTTACAGAACATGATAGGCTTTAGTCTCAATTTAAATACAGTAATCAAAATTCTGTACACTTATAACATATGGGAATACTACACAACAATTAATTCTACAATTTCTAATTGCCATTAATGACACTTCAAGACTATATTAAAATTATTTCAATGAATTGGCAACATAATAAATATTTTTTCTTTACATTTTAATACACATTTGCAATGCTTAATTGAGTATTAAAAACTAATCAAATAAACTTTTTTAATAGGTACTTTTTTTACTATTAAAAAATGCACAAAGGAATGCAAAATAATGAGTTTGGACGCCAAGCCCCATATCCACTTAACAATGTTAGAATTTGAATTGAAAGGATTCAAACCGATTATGTAAAACGAAATAATTGTTTATCTTGTTCGACATAAGCTTTTAGAGGAATTTTACAATTTACATTAAAATAACTTTGAGCTGGATTAATGGCCAAGTTTTGTAGGTTATAGAAATGCACACACACTATTATTACAACTCATGATAGAAATATATACGTACCTAAAAGTTGCAATTCCATTCCACCATTCTCTTTTAATCTTGGTTGACAATTCTTGTTTGATTTCAAATAGGCGGTGTAAATGAAGGTATCATTTTCTTTCGAACTTCATTCGCCCGTTTACTTCCAATGAAATAAGATTTTCACTTCAAAGAGGTATTTTAGACTCTGTAGTCTGGCACCTATTAAAAGATATTCACCAATATCCTTTAGATTATAATACACACTGATGCAGCACTATAAGTTTCAATACGGTACTTACCAGTGAACTCATAGTACGTTCAACGATTTGCTTTGCCAACGACGTATTTTTCTACAATAACAAATTGAAAACTTTCACAACGATGCGCTTTTCGCCACTTCGAAGAAACTTTCCTGAAAGGACAGTCACTCTCATAGCCCTTCCAAACTGAACTGAATCAGATCGGCGGCGCGACGCTGCGGTCCAACAGCCGCTCCACTTCCCACGCACTTCCTCGTCAATCCTCAGCTGATATCAGGTCCTTATCGGCCAGCAACACGCATGCTCTTCTTCGTTTGCAGTAGTTTTGATGAAAGGTTAATTTAACAACCGATGGTTCAAATTAGTTCTTATGTAGTGAACTTACATTTGTACTTCTTTAAATCAGAATTTTTCTTAGGATGAACGGATAATATTGCGTAGCACTCAGGTTGCAGCAAGCTTTGAGGCGCGCGCGCAACTTCCTGCCCCCCCCCACACACACACTTCCAAGAGCCCGCCGAGGGCCTGGGACTGGAAGCTGATAAATATATAACGTAATTAGTTTGCCTTTCTACATTTATATTTACATGTGTAACAGCACAGACGGAAAATAATATAATTATTAAACTTCTTTTCCGTTTTGAGCAAGAATGACAGTTATGTTTTCTTTGCTTGATAAAGTCATAATTATCGCATCATGTGTATTACGTAATTGAAATGTGATATATACATACATATATATATATATATATATATATATATATATATATATATATATATATATATATATATATATATATAAACATATATATACATATATATATATGTGTGTGTGTGTGTGTGTGTGTGTGTATGTGTGTGTGTGTGTGTGTGATTGTGTGTGTGTGTGTGTGTGTGTGTGTGTGTGTTTAACAGATGTTGAATGTTTTTCAATGTATATTTTCTTCAATACGTAATTAATCTGACAAGGTACCTGGCTGCTATGGCCAGCTAGTGCTTTGCAACATGATTAGGCTTGATAAGGCCGACAGGTCCGTTTATGAAGCAACATCAACCTCTCAGAAATCACAGGCCGGTTGGTCCATCAAGGTTGGTCTATCAAGGTCAGCAATCTTAGATGCTGTTGTAGCTAGGAAAGGGAGTAAAGCAATAAGGTATCTGTTTCGCATACGAAGGTTTTGTGTAACTATTGAAATCTTGTTGGCAATTATGGTATCCTTTTTTTCAGTGAACTAATGTAATATTTCGCCATTCGTCAACTTCAACAAATATAAAATCGTAAGAAGTAACTCGTGCCCACCTGGATGGCCGAGGTGGCTAAGAGCGAGTACCGACTCAGCGCTTAGGGTCGCGGGTTCGAGTCCCGCCTTGGGCTGTTTGTCCCTTGACTTTGTGTGTGTTGTCGCGGAGGGCCTCGCGTTCTGCTGACCCCAGATCAGAGGAGCCCGCAAG
Organism: Teleogryllus occipitalis; assembly: GCA_011170035.1. NCBI lineage: Eukaryota > Metazoa > Arthropoda > Insecta > Orthoptera > Gryllidae > Teleogryllus > Teleogryllus occipitalis. The sequence continues at coordinate 27,036 of BLKR01010396.1, read as the reverse complement.
TGTGTTGGTGTCTAGTGTATGGTCGAATATGCGTCCCTTCGGGACGTAAAGGGCAACTGGCTGTCGGCTGGATAAAAGCCCTAGGAAAAAATAGTAACTCGTGCGCCGTAGGCGTAGGGCCTTCCTCTTCTTCTCCTCGAGACCTTCGTACAGCAAATTGAGGAAGCTGAGGCCCCTTGAGATGACCCTGAGCACGCACGCTTTCAGAATCAGTTTTTGATGGTTTTTGTTATTATTTTTCTTGGTTTTGTCAGTTAAATCTTATGTAAATGAATTTGAGACGTTGTTTCGTCGTATGTATTTATTTTGGCATAAAGCTTTTTCGGCCGCATTGCGACCATCTTCAGTGCTACAAATAATTGATGCAAATGTCGTACACGCCGAACCATTTCCTACCATTAAATCTTACGTATAAATTAATAAATACGGCCACTCCCAAATTAAATGTTATCAAACATTTAAAGAGTTGTCCATGTCGCATGCCAACTTAGAGAGCGAGTCAAATACACAATTACCAAAATTTTTCTGCGTTTAGTAAAATTTCGCATTTTTAGCAATTGGTAAAATCTACCATTTCTACTAATTGGCTATTAAAAATTATACAGTACATTTATCAACAAAAATTCGACTAACTTATTTTTTACTCTTGATAGCTTTGATGTGAAGATAGTTCAAATTATGGATATCTGAAAATTACTGAATTTTTTATTATTAAATTCTTTCATTCATCAAACAAGTAAAAACTTACAGCTCAAAATATGCATAGTTCCATTTGTAAAAAACGTTACCTCAATATCTCTTAAAATACAAGTGATACAATAGAAATGCATACATACAATAGCCCCATTTCCTCGTGCACTTCCGTGAAAACTACATTGCACTAACTTCAACCGTTCAAAAACTCCATGAGGTGCTAAAGTTACGTGACTCACTCCGTATATTGATATTCAGTTGAATACAGAATCATTAACATTGCCGATGTAGTCGAGAAAAGCCTTCGGGAGTTGGCGGCGAGCGTTCCCTGGGCCCGCCCCGCTGCACACGACCTTCCCGCAGCAGCGACGTGCGAAGTGGCAGCGGAATGCACGAGAGGTGGCGGGGTGGAGGGGCCAATGAGAAGAACCAACAGCCTCTCGGCGGCGGAGTGCAAAGGCCGAGGAACGTGGCCGCCGGGCTCTCCACAATCGCCGACCCTACCCTCCTTTCTAACAATACGTAGGAGTTGTATTAAAAAAATTGCGTGTATATTGGTACATAATGTATGCATTTGTACTCATATACATTATTACATATTGTGATATACCAAAATGTACCATTTTTATTATGGAAATGCCATTATATATAAATATCTATCTATCTATCTATCTATCTATCTATCTATGACATAGAGTATGGGGACGTCAATAGACGATCGCGAGGGGGTGACAAATAAACAACCGGCGTTACGGATCATTTTCGTTAGGTTGAAATGACAGAGCAGAGGCGGAATAACCATTGTTTATAGAGACAAAAGAAAAAGATATAAAATTCGGATGCTTCCGAGTTTTTGGAAGAACATTCATTTGCTAGAGCAATGCGGTGATTAGCGGGTTGGCTCGTGATATATTTTACTAGATCGAGGAAAGACTGTAATTGACAGTTGTTTAAATTAACTATCGTTTTTTATATTAGAATAGAGCGTTCTTTTAGGCAGTAAAATTCGTGTCTAGGCGTCCACCTGAGACGTTAGTGAGGGAAGTCACGGATTATAATAATATCGTCAGGAGAATTTGAAACCCGATCACGGACATTAGGCGAGGACTTTATCCAGAAGCAAGATTCTGCTGCGTCGACGGAGAAAGTTCTACGGGGCGCCATCGAACGAAATAAGTGGAAAGCGCGCGAAGACCCACAAATGGATAACAAGGTTTATAATTATTGTAATACAGAGAAAACTGGTCATGACCAAAGAATGATTCATTTTTGATTATCGTAGTAAATTCTAACTTGTTAAGTTGAAAGAAAGCTGGTTATCATTGTTCGTTACGTGCAATCCAGCATTTTAATCAGATTTTCAGATTCCTCGCCACTCTGTATGGATAGCAGATTGAATAATTGGTTGCAGAGTAAGTAGCAACAATTAGGAACTTCGAACCACAATTAACTGAGCTAGCCCAACATAATTTTGTAAGGAGAGATATTTAAATTACGTAGGAATCATTAGGTTTCAAGTGTAACCTTTTCCCGGCGCCCAAACTGCATTAATCAGTAATAATTATGTTTAATAATGGCACCAGTCAACGTCGGGTATGTTTCAATATGTATGCATAGTACATACTGTATGCATTTAAGTCATGAGCTGTGAAGCGATGGAACCGATTAGATCCAAATTAGTTGTATACAATTCACCTATAGAACAAGTTTCAAGTTTCAATTTCTTGGGATACAAAATGTCATACAGAGGGGAAATAGATATACAAGGGAAAATTGAAAGACTAAATCGTATGAACGGAACAATCCTGAGAACCCTGAAAAAGAAAGTTGGAAAGGAAACCTTGATTAAATTCTATAATGTATTAAGTATCCCAACTTGTTTATATGAAAGTGAAAATTGGACAATGACCATAAAAGACAGCACAAGACTACAAAGTACTGAAATGAGATTTCTGAGGTCAGTAGCTGGTTATAAACTGATGGATAAGAAAAGGAATTTAGAAATTCGTAAAGAATTTGATGTATGTAAACTTCAAGAGAAAGTTGATTATCAAGAGAAAGTTGATTACTATCGAAATTCCTGGCTGCAGCACATTGAAAGGATACAAAACAGTCGACTGCCGAAAATAATTCTAAAATACCGCCCACGAGGACGAAGAAATCCTGGCCGCCCGAAGAAGAGATGGGGTGACCAGACGGGGACGGAGGCGTAGCAGGTAGAGCCTATATACCTGAAGAAGAAGAAGAAGAAGAAGAAGAAGAAGATGTATGCATTTACTTTTAAGTATATTTATTTGAACGCTCAGATGTAAGTAATGGTAATTGACATTTTACGTTTCACTGGGAAATGCAATGTTATTTCACTATTAAAAAGAGTGGCTTACGTTACAACAAACGAACAAATTGTGACTACCATTATTTTTAAAACACTTGATGATACGAGAGCTACTCCTTCTTCTTCTTCTTCTTCTTCTTCTTCTTCTTCTTATTCCTCATATAATTGTCCAAACGTCAATGATTTTATCCAAAATGTCGTATACGTACCATTTTACACTCCAGAACGCCTTGTTTGTGTCACTTACTAGTCTCGATATCATCTTTCAAGCATTAACACCAGTATATAGTTTTACAGTCGCTTAAAGAATATTTTGAATGAAAGCATTTTAATTTCACGTACATATGCTTTAAAGAAAGAAGTAACCCACGAAAAAATAGTTCACCTATGGACTGCGAGCCAAGCTTTGACATCGCTGTTCCGTTGAATGAGGTCATAATCCAGCGATTCTGATGCTTCTCAAGTTGGCAACGCCGATATTTGTTGATCTCATGCGTCATAAGGCACATTTTCGAGGAACTAGAGCGCTTTACTTTCTACAGCAACTCTTGCTTGTTGACCTATCTTCATATTCATAAACAGGCCACAAGGCGCCCGATTTTCTGAAGTTGGAGGGCAAAAATAGAATGACGATGGTTAGGTGAACAGCATCACGTACCGTCTTCCTTAGCTAGTCACCCGTTTCTGACTCCCGCGCATCCTTGAATCGACCTACTTCAACGGAGGCTTCGGCCGCCTTCACGAACTCTTACGTTCCTAACGGATATTTCCCGTTGTCCGCTGGAAAGGGAACTTCAACTTCATCTCCAACTCCAGGAAGTTCTTTGTTCTTTCTCGGATTTGACCTTTTGGAAACATTTGAAGAGTTCGGGACAATGTAGTGACAACCCACATTTCTGTATTCTTTGTCACTCAGAGAAAAATATAGTTTTTGTAAATCCAGAAATGTCTCAGTTCGTGTATAGATTTTTGCTATTTTGTATACACATACTATACTCGTACACGTAATTCTATGAACGTGTGCGAGTTTGTATGTCCAGCGTTCCAATAACTGTTTTTTAGAGAAATTCGAAAGATGTTTATTTAGGACAATCATGTGAAATATAGATTAGCATTATGTTGTCCCGAGTCCGTTTCTACTCGTACTAGAGGAATTATTTTCTTTTCTCTCTTAGAATAGCATTAGCATGTAAACAGGTTGAGGTGGCTCAGGCCATTAACTGATGTCTTCCAGTACCTTTCACCGGGAGGTCTTAATTTTCCAGTTCCAATGGTGGCAGGAGTTCAGACACTAGCTAGATATCTGAGACGAATTCACCCGCTGTGTGGAGAATCCTAGCGGCCGCCTGCCCTGATCGGTAGTTTTCCGCGGTTTCTAAGATCAACACCAGGCGAATGCTTAAACAGTACCCTCACAAACTGGCCACAAACCGCGCGTGATCTTTCCTTCCTATTCCTGGTTACATCTTCATCTCTTACACACACGCGCGCGTACATGCACTATACTACCACACATGTCGGTAGCTTAGTGCTTGCCCCGGCTGAAGCGAGGTCCCGTTGATGGGAGATACTGGTTGGGAAAACCCGCGTGCCGAAGTGTAGTTTGGCGTCGGATCTCATCATCCGGAGGGGGCGGAGACACCCACCTCCCATGATGAAAATCATGCACTTCACTTATCGGACTAATGATCATAGCAGTTGACGCGTCTGGTAACACCAAACAATCAAGAACCGTCAAACGAGGTGTGACTGTGCTGCGTGGGGTGAGAAAATGTCAGGCTCATTTCTTTAGATATTCGCATCCTATTGACAGTTATAAGAACATTGATATTGTTTGAACTAAGAACTATTTATGCAAGTTAGAAACATAAAAGTTTTTATACGTTTATTGGACAGGAATATCTCAAATAATGAAGCCTGGCACATTTTCACCCCATGTGCCACAGTATGTATTATTTTCACTCAAGTACATATTTGCAAATGTACAATATTTAGTGTACCTAAAAAAGAGCAACAAAGGCATCTTTGCAAACTATAGTGTGTCAAAGACTACACAGGCTTCTCTTTTTTCTTCATACGTAAGAGGCATTTGGTTCTTTACTTCACTAAAGATCATTTACTATCACATTTAATTGTTCATTGTTTCATTTCCATTTAAATATATCTTTTTCAGTTCCTGTCGCTTTAAGAGCATTTTTGATAAGATAAGGAGGAGGAAAACTTTACTCTTTTAGGGTATTGAAGATTCTGAAATTTCTTACTTAGCCTTCGCAGACATAGGGAGATGAGAAATATAAATTATTACTTTTATGGTTTACTAGTTCATTGCTGTGTGTTTACTGACCGCAAATAAAACACGTGACGGTATTGTTAATACCCTTGCGGGCTTTCTGATTCTTTATGCCCTCGGGCCTTCTGAATTCTTAATGGCCCGCTCTAATACCAACACAACACATACAACATTTTTATGAATTCGATTTATGAAAGTTACGATGCAATCAAATAAATGAATAAATAAATACATAAATAAGTAAATAAATAAATGGCATAATGCTCTTATAAGTAAAATAACTAAATATAAACCTTATTTTCATTCATTGGTATGGAAATTGCAATTTTGGAATGTTCTCGTGAATATACAACTGCCACCAGTCACTCATAGTCATTCACTGTCATGTATCACTTTTTTTAAAGACATTATGTGCTTCTTGAGTAGCAGTACTACTCGTAGTAATAAGATGTATAAGGCACATCAGATAATATCCTCGAATTTTTTTTTGTGTGTGTTATGAAATATTCTAAATTTCTTTTGGCAAATAGAATCAAATAACCTAAAGTAATTTAATGTTCAAGTAGATTATGTACTTCCTTGTAAGATATAGCTATTAATATGTTAATTTGTGAATTTAATATTATATTGTAGAGCCACTGATGATGGGAAACATTTCTCAAAACACGTGTGTGGCTGAATTTTCTGCTAAGTAAATTTATATAGCATCCTATTGTTGTTGATATCTCATATATCCCGGTTAATTTAAGAGTACTGTTTCATCAGCGCAATATACACTGTTATTAACACTGTTCTATAACTCTCAAATACATCATAAGCATTTTCATATATTTATCGAAATTTTACTCTAAACCATAGTCCGTAGTTTTGTTTGCTTTTGCGAGAATTTCCGCAGAACTTCACAATATTCTTTCATTTTGTACAAACAAATCAGTCCTATAACAATTACGCAATAGTAAAGAGATACACACTCTTTTGTTTATTTGGCGTCATTTTGACAAATGACGATTACAATGCATCTTTTCACTTTAGACGCAAGAAATATTATAAAATATTTCGAATTCTCGTTTAATTCAACAACGAACTAGTAAACCTTCAAGTTTTGTATGCACCACGGGCGTTACTAGATGTTTTTGCCCCTCAGGTGACTTCCAACCTCTCGGGCTAGAGGCCCTCGGGTTTGGAAGTCGCCCTCAGGGCAAAAATGTGTACTTAACGCTCTTGATACATAAATAACTATTAATAACCAACGAGTGTTTTCATCCCGCCTGCCGTATGGAAATATGTAAACGAAAGAATCAGGAGGGAAAGAAGGGTACTACACGCGAAGGAAAATGTACCACGATTCTTAACTGAAGACTAAATTTTCCAAACCCAACTTGAAAAATAAAAAATTAAAAGGGCTTTTACAAATTTTATATTATTACCCATTTTTCACGTTTCGGATGAACATTTATTTAACTTAGTTGTTTAGAGTAATTACATAACCAATTTACATATTTAAGGGTTTACATTAATATTACCGACTATATTTCACTTTGATATTAAATTATTTTTCGGTGGTTATCCTTCAAATGAATGATATGTATTTAAAAACTAAAAATTTAAAATTAGCTCACGATTGTTACATTGATCTTATTGTTTTCCAAAATACAAACGAATAAGTGTTTAAATGTAAATCGATTTTAAAGTGCGTTGAATGTAAATTATTGTAACACTCATCAATTCACACGGTCAAATTAGGTACGAGAAGAACATATCACTTAACATTTGCCCTGGAACACAAGTCTCTTCTAAGAGTACATACCTCATTATTAATTTGTGAACTTTGTTAATACTTGTGAATTCTTAAATTCTTCTCGGAAACAAAAAGTCTCTGCCGGTCTGGATAGCCGAGGTCGCAAAGACTGAAGGGTTGTATATCCTTAAGTGTTCCCTCTACAGTTAACATAGTTAAAAATAATCACAGTAGTTGCTATATGACCAGGAGTTAAAAGCGACCTACAAAATCACTAAAAAATTAAAGTGTTTAAAATTTGCAGCGCAATATATGGATGGAAAACTATATAATAATAGTGACAAAACAATCCAAGAAAAGAAAGTTGTGCCACTTTAAATTTTCGAAAAATTATGCGGGCGGAACATACGGAAGTAGACATTTAAAGGAAACTGAGTCATATAAAAAAGAAATTTATAAAACACGTAAACGCAATATAAATTTCTTTAATTATTGTGAGGTATCCGCTTCGAATGAAACAATTTTTTACAGATATAAAACACATGTTCAGATAAATCGCTGGAACGCTTTCTACTACAGAATAATCAAAATTTACTGCACAAATAGAGATTTCTCGCATTCCCAGAACATCAATAAAAGTGGGTGGTAAAAGCCTTCGTATTAACAGCTTAATGATAATTTGCTATTTTCCAAATTTTACATTTTATAGTGGAAGGTGATTAGCGATCAAACAGCAATGTTGCAAAGCAATTCTGCTTAATAAAACTAAACTGAGTCATGACCACAAGCAGCAAACAGCCGCCAACGAAGACGAACAAGAGTGAATCAGAAGCGACGTGACGTAAGCGAGGTGAGGCGGCTGCGTGGAGGAAAAGGAGGCGATGCTTTCTTTCCTAGTCCTTCCCCGCAGAGGTCGCTGCCCCTCCTCCTCTCCCCTCCTCTCCCCCCTCCCTCCCCCCCTCGAAAGACCGGTTCAGGCTCTGTGCCAGACTGGCCGGAGACGTCGCGTTGCACCACGGACACCATTCCACTTGACCAAGAGAATAAATAGATCAACTTGCTGCTTTTTTTCGGATTTTGTGGGGCGAGGCTAGTTCCTCGATTCTCCGCGCGGTGCGTTAGACTCCAGTTCAGTATTTGTGATGGCGTCACGCGCATTCAAAATTTTGTTTATAGTTTTTTACTTGTGAATAGTCTGCAAACTTTGTAATAATTTAGTATTAACATTTTCATTTAGATATTTTTCAATAGACGTTGTTCGACAGTTATATGAAAAATCCATATTTAAACTAAATACTATCCTCTTTATATTTTCTTTAATAACACAGCGTCACTCGTGGACAGTTTTAAATATTTTTTTCTAATTAATTTAAATGATGTAATGATTGTAGGTTGTCTCTGGCCAACTTTTAAGGACAATTTTATTTTTTCTTCGTTGTTTCCTTATTACATTTTTTATTTCGAAAACTTCAATAACAATGTGAACCACATTTCAAATTTTTCCCCATATTTATTATTTCCCGGAGCATATGTTGTCCCACCTTTAGGTTCTATAATTCAACATAAAAATATAAAAATTAATATATTTCTAAATGAAATGTCTCTCAAAAACTGATTTACAAATCTGAAATGTTAATAAATTCGTACACATCATACAACTTAAAAGCTCACTTGCAGTAAAATTTCAGAAATTATTTTGAAGATACTAAATAAACTTAATTTTAACTTTACTTTTGTTGTCATGTTCTGGCAATTTTTAATAAATATAACATTCGACACCCAAGAGGGCAATGAGAAGAAAAAGAGAGCTATGAGAAAACAAATAGCTATAGAAGTCCTTAATCAAAACTAAGTAAAAATAAAAGAAAAGTTATATAATATAGTGTTATACAACTGTGTAAATTTATTTAACTATCTGAATATTCAAACATTTATTTGTTTTAATATCTAATGTCTCTGCTATTAATCGTACTGTAATAGAATTATTTTCATTAGGCAGGTCATTTGTATTCCTTCTATGTTCATCTATTCCAGTTTTCAAGTTCCTTTTTGTCTGTCCTATGTATGACCTGTTACAATCCTTACAAGGAATTTTATAAAGTGTATTTTGTAATTCATCTTTAATACACTGGTTTTTAACATTTTGTATAATTGTACTCTTATTTTTCTATTTATTAAATTTAAATTAAAAAATAGGACTTCCTGAAAAATATTGTAATTTGTATTGCTTCATGTAAATTTTACAACAGCCACATTGCAACAGCGATCTAATAAGGCGTAGCACGAGGAATTCATTTGGATTTCCAACATTGCATAAGACACGATGGCGAGGTCACAGCGCCCTTTTGGAATGGCCCATACGAACGTTTGTCATAGTGAAGGAGAAACGGGCAGGCGTGTTAGGGCGATGGACGGGGGGGGGGGTCACGTCTTCGCCTAATTAATCCACGGCCCAATTACTGTCAGGCGGCGCAGATAATGACTTATGCGGGTCGAAGGGCGGATGGCAGCGCTCTCACCAACACTAGCGAACTCGGAGGCTCATGGAGGTACGGTTGCCTGGTTTCAGAGATGCGATATCGACAACGAAATATCGACATTTCGAAATATCGATGTTCATACTTTTTTAAAAAAAATTCGATGTTCAAAATACATCGACCCAATACTATCGATGTTATTAAGCGTGGGCGGGGTGGACATGTTGTGCTTGTTTAATATACAATTGTCATGTAGCTTACAAAAACAAAGTTAAGGAAAATGTTTATTGCCTTATTGGATAATACGAAAATAATATACATTTATCAACGAAAATTCAACCAACTTATTATGCACTCTCGGTGGCTTTGGTCTGGAGAATGTTCAAATTATGGTTATGGGAAAATTATTATATATTTGTTGTTATATTTTTTGATTCACAAACAAAATATCAACTGTATGGACAGCGTCTTTCAAGTTGGCTCAAGACGGTACGCGCTCCACATTGAAGCCTACAGTTCAACGAAGCAATGTTCACTCCACGAAACAGCTATCCGTAGGAGCGAGTCTAGGCCCGCAGCGGCCACGTGTATGTAACGGGCGACCTGGCGTTCGGAAAAATGGATCAGATTTGGACTGGATTTGTGCTTGAATGCTTTTAATTTATTGTTGTGGATTCCGTTACACCGACTACGCAAGTGCTCTGTATCATTTCGTTGGAATTATTAGTGACTAGGCTCCACACTTGTACGTCTACTGATAAAACGGCGAACGACTACGGGTTTGCTATTTTCTCTTCTGGCGAGTGTTGTACCCTGGCATTGTTTACTGTACGATTTGGAATGTGGCATTTTTGTAAAGCTGAAAACTCAATAACCTGTTATTTTTTGTAACTCCAGTCTTTCTACTTTTTTCTTACATTTCATCAATCAAGTAAAAATACCGAGTTCAAAACATCGATGTTAAATACATCGTTGTTTGTATAAAACATGGATGTTTAGAAACTTCCCATCTCGATCAGAATTTTGTCCAGTTGACCTGATCCATTGAGCAAATGCTGAGAAGACCTTTGTTTTGCTTCTGGACATAAATGTAACATCATTATTTCTGCACGTATTCTAGAATTCCGTGGGAAAAATAGTTATTCAAATTATCGTTTCCATGTTGTCGCGGCAGGAAGAATTGTTACTTGACGAAGGACATAATGGATATAAGCCCAAATTTATTGCTGATTTATCCTTGAAAATATTTTTAATTACATCGGAGCGGGTTTCTTAAATTTTTTTACAAGCTTTGTAAACACCGCTAATTCTTTTGCATTCAAAATTCAAGAAGTGTATGGTTAAGTGTAAGGATCACACAATTTTGAAAACGTGCACAGAATTCACTTCCTCATAGCAGGCCACAGTTTTTAACTGTTTTTGACGTAAAATAAATAAACATTGGCATCGATGTCACATTTCTACCTAGTCGCATCCGAGCACGTTTTCGTGAGCCCTCGCTAGCCTCGTGAGCCTTCTAACTCACGTTTTCGTGAGCTCTGAGCTAGCTCGTGAGCCTTCGCTAGTTCTGTGAGGAGTGGGGAGTTTAGTTATTTTGAGAAAAAGAATTTTGTATCAAAATTGTAGTTCGTTTTTTGGTGCAAAATAGTTCATGTAATATAGGAACAAACATTTCTGGTTATAAGATTTTGCCTATAACGCTCGTTGCTATCATTAACTTTTAATTCAACTAATGCTGGCAGACGGGTGAGGGTAGGTATTCCGGGGCTCAAGAAAACTTGTGCGTATAGTACTAGATCCACCGCTCTCTTCGACGCCTCGGACGAAGTGTTCATTGACGAACAAAACTGACAGGAACACTTGCGTAATTACTAGTACATTTGTACTGCAAATGCAGAAAATTTACTACAGACGCGACCAAATCATTTCTGATGAAATTCGTACTAATACGTAATAATAATATGACCGTGTTTTGCCATCTATGCCAGTAGCAATGCAACAGTCTAACTACGTAATTAAACGACTCAATTCTCACAAGTAACTTTTTTTATTGCTTCATTTATTCATTCATTATTTGGTACCACTTCCCAGAATATATTTGGAAGATACGCAAAGCATGTAAAGAAAGGTGACGGAAAACGATGTGAATTGATTGAACATGTACTAGATGTTAATTATAAAATATGTAGAAAATATTTATTTTAAGTAATTTCTAATACCTAACAAAAACATGAAAACTAATTCAGAATTGATAAAACATCCACAAAGAGTGTAGAAATAATCAGAGCTTGTCAATTTTGGAGTCAACGTTAATTATTGTAAGAAACAATTCCGTTGAAGATAACAGAGGCAAACAAAAAGTTTGTACGTTGCAATAGTGTTTTGGAATCTTAGGAACAAAAACGGATTTACTCGCTGCATTTATATGCGCCGTTACAAGTAATGAGAATTCAGAAACGTACAGTGCAGCAATAGCACAGAATGTACCTCCAATGGCGAACAATGATTAGCATAAGACGGGAAGCAGACATGCAATATAGACGTGAACAGGACTCAGCGTCAGTTGACTACGAATTCAACTAGCGTGCTCAACTACCGTGACCTGACAAACTGCGATTAGAAAACGGTCAGGGACAGACAAAATCGTTTCCTTGCAGGCATTAGAATGCCCATCACACAGGTTTCATTAAGTGAGCTGAATACACATTTGCAGAACTTGGACGAACAATTGTCTCAACAGGCATACTGTGGTGCGCCCGGAACTTAAGTCAAAATTAAATGTGCTAATGAATCTTATGAAATTTCATGGAATATTAAATTTTCAATTCAATAAATTATTAAAACACTATTATCATAATTAATAAAAGAACTATTCCATAAAGCAACAACAGAAAACATGCTTAAAATAATATTAATTTTATTATCAGTCCACCATTAAAAGAGGTGGGGTCATCTCTCACGTAGAGCATGGATTCTGGCTCAGAAATGAATGTTTATAGATGCCATACTAAGATTTTTTGGGGGAATTGCCATAAAATAATTTTTTAACTCTAAGTACAGGAGAAGTATTGAACATTTAAGGAGTTTACTGAAATGCACTGTCAGAAAATCTTATATGTACGTACTCACCTTTTGAAGTTTATGTAACACGCAATGGAAAAGAGACCTTATGTTCTATTGTTGAATGTTTGACAATACTGCAAATAAAAGAAACTGACTTAATCATTTTTAAGAAAAAAAAAATGGTGGTTCACGGCAACACCTGAAGATGTTTCAGCATTCGAGTACCGCATGGAGCCATATACGTCTTGAATTTTAAATACTGAAAGAAAATGAGCGTTTTTTGCTAGGATTGTTAACAAAATATTCGCTCTAAGGTAACAAAATATATTTTCAACGATAAATCAGCAATAAATTTGGGCTCTTATCCCTCATCATGTCCTTCGTCAAGGAATAATACTTCCTGCCGCGACAACATGAACGATAATTTGAATAACTATAATAATAATAATAATAATAATAATAATAATAATAATAATAATAATAATAATAATAATATGTTATATTGCCTTACGCTCACCGCAAAGAAGCCATACAAATTCAAACGACAAGTGCAATGTACACAAAACATCCGGGCAAAATCAATGAACATGTCCGCCATCTCGCAAATTGAGAATGAAGCCAAGAGCATGTACTTGTAAGTTTCCATGAATTCATACTACAGAAATTATGTACGCAACTTATTCGAAAGTGTCTTCGGCCTACGCATTTTAAACTGCTGGAGTAGGAACTCCTTTTGTCGTTTCGTTGGTCAATATTTCATTCGTACTCCCCTAATACTAAGTTTCTCTACTAGATACGCAAACAACTATTGCAGAAAAATAATTTTGCAGAAACGAATATACAGATTCACACATATTAAGGTAGCTGACTACATCAAAATGATGAAAATCGTGAAATTTCATGTTTTTCAATCCTTGGGTGGTATGCTGTTTTATTCTCTTTTCAATGCTTCAAACTGTTTCTTGCAACTTTCTTAGTTTTTAAATATTTTTTTTTCGAAGCAAGTGTTATTTGCTAAGCCTGTAGTGAGAGAACACCATATACATTTTCACGAATTGGAAATTTTCAGCACATTCATGTGTATCAAACATCATAAATCATAAATAAAAGGTATATAATTATTTTTGCAGCATGTAACCCATGATTTGCTCTAGTAAATGAACAAGAATTGTTAATGTGTCACTAAAAGTTTCAGTTATATGAACTGCAATGTCCAGAATAAGTTAATAAACAATTATTTTTCTAAAATAATCAAATCTTGACTCTTTAATTTTTACAAAACCTTTACAATTCTGGTCCATTCACTAGAATGTTCAATTAATCCCTTCACATTAATCCATTGGTCCATTCACTAGAATGTGATTAATCTAAAAAAGAATTATCAATATATATATAAATTTGTTGTAGTTATGATGTCTGAAGTAAAACCTGCATTTTGGCCAAATATTTATAAACAAATAGAGAATGAAAAAACAATATTTGATCTCTAAAAGCATAAAGACATCAAATGTTGAAGAACAAAACCGGGAGCGGTAACTCAGTGCATCAACTGATGTCACTGCAGCGCCTCTGACCGGAAGGTCCTAGGTTCGAGTCCTGACGGCGACAAGATTTTCGATACTAGCTTTTCAGCTGGTATCATTCATTTCGGTCGCTGTCTGGAGGAGAATTCTAGCGGCCTGCTGCTCTGATCAGTAGTTTTCCGTGGTTTCTCTGATCAACACCAGACGAATACCGGAGCAGTACCCTAACAAACGGGCCACGAACCACGCTCGATCTTTTATCTTCGTTGCCCTATCCTCTCCCCTCACACACACACACACACACACACACACACACACACACACACACACACACTTATACTCGCAAGCATTGCACTACCACATATTCCGAGAGACCGGTCGGGAGCTTAGAGCTTGTCCCGGCTGGGGCGGTGCCCCGCTGGTGGGAGAGTCCAGGTTAGGGGGAAGCCCCACTAGTCGACGGTAGGCCGGCGCCGGATCTCGCCATACAGCGAGGGGAGATCACTGCCAACTCCCGAGAAAAAACATGCATTACACCTACGGGACTAATGACCAAACTAGTTAACGCGCCCGGAGACACGAAAAAATCAATCAATTGAAGAACAAAACCCAAAATAGACATAATTATTAATTAAAATTTTTCAGGAAGACTTTAAAGCACGGCCACCTCGCGTGCTTCCCAGACCTTACTTCCAGCTCGAGGAGAGCGCACTCCAGCCCAGTGGGATTTCCACGCGAGGAGTTGTTTTTGTGCTGGGAGAAAGACGCGGCTGCCGCCCGCAGTTTGTTGAATAGCGGAAGAACGCGAGTCCCGGTGCGCTACCGACCAAAGCCACAAAATGAAGTTGAATATCGCAAAGGGAGTCCCTTGGGGAGGCCAAATTACGGAGGCTACTTGGCATGCTCTTCAACGTATTTTACGAACTTCGATGCTTCTACTCGGAATGCCGCGCCAACTATGAACACCATCAAGAATTTATGAACGATTCACAATATCCAAATGTGCCTTTTGTTCCACATTACTGACACTTCGGTTCAAGTAATAAGCACTGTTGGTAGTATTTTTAGTTCAGAATGAAATGAAACCTCTTCGATTCCAAGTTCGATTTCTCAACTAGAACAATGGATTTGTCGACTGCAATAGAAACTACCTGCACGGAGAAAAAGAATTATACTTGCGTATGTTTAAAGAGAAACTATCCATTAAAAAGCTATGTTAGCTCCGTCACAGTCTTATAGGACACTTGAAGTAAGGGCCTGAGTATGCAAAAAGAATGGTCAGTGCCTGATCACAAGGGGGAGAATTTTAATGAAATGTCATTTTCTTTTTAATTTAGAACAGAGTCGTTTAGTGTAGAAATTAATTTTATGTTATGGCAAAAGAAAATTATCTATTTTTATATATCTTTATTCAATTTTTGTCCATTACGACCAGTAAGTCATTTTTTACCTTTTTCCATCATTTTAATGCATTTTCGCTGATTTCATCGATTTTAATATCGTTTTAATATTACGTGCTTCAAATAATATTTACGACATCCAACAAATATTCTCCACAGAATTCCTGAGTAGCCTATTCGATTTCTTCGCTCAGAAATTGTAATGTCAGCCATGTAATCAAAATTTACTGAAATCTGAGTTCCCTTGAATAAATAGAGGAAGTATCGAATACATCATCAGTATCCAACAGCTTGAGTTGTTCATCCGAATTGTTTTTGATCACATTTTTTACGTCATTTTTCTTTCTGTTTAGGGTATTGGAAAAACATTTTAAGAGCATTTTATTTATCATTTTTGGCGATGTATTAGGTCATCAATATCCGCTCCTACTGATCACACTTTTGATGCGCAAGGTTTCTGTAATGCGTCGTAGTGCTTTCGAGAACAATAACATCGTACAATACTTTGGATGTTGCAGTCGGGTAAATAAAAAGAATACCAATATTTTTGTTGTTTTTTTTAGTATACTTTCTAATTGTATTGGTGTAGTACCGTTGATTTTGTTTTGTCTTTTACGTCCTTTATTAGTATATGTAACAGAAAACAAAATAAAAATTCATGAACTCATCGCTATATGTACCCACATTATCAAATGTTAAATAAACCTTTAGGGTGAATAAAAATAAGTTTTTAACTATCTTTGCTATTAAAAAGGCTAAAGGATAACTTTTACGGTTTTTTATTCCACTCAAATACAATCATTTTAGTGAGAATTGTACCAACTCAATATTTGCAACTGTTTAGAAGAATTTTAAGTGGAAGAACTTAAGTGTACCTGTAGATTATGGATACTTTTACAGGAAGTAGATTTCTTTAATATCAAGTTAATCGAAAAAATGTTTGGAGTTTACTCATTTTTAAAGAGGATATGATTCAGCACTCTTTTGCATATTACTTTGTCAAACACTCTGACTTTGATTTTGAGAATATTGTTTGGCTTTGAGAATCCTTTCCCTATTAATGAAAGCATTATAGTCGCAAAGCAGACATGAACGCACCATCAAATAAGCATATCGTATCCCATATTGTATTTTAGTAATTCGAATGTGATATCCATATGATAACCGAGATATACTTCAGAACAACACTACTATTGATGCAACGAGATTCGTTTCAAAATCGAATGAGTTCGAGTGCAAATACGGTTGATCACAGACTTTCTGCTTTAACTCGACGAGCAGGGGATAAGAAAGGTAACTGTTCCACGGCTATTAATTTTTCGTAACAGAGCTTGAGCAAGTCGCTCATGAGGCCATCGTACAAGAAGTGGAGGAACTACTCCAGGGTCATTTTGATTATGTTCTCCTTGGCCACAGAGAGCTGTAATTCCCTAAAGCAGCGATCGAGAGGCAGCAGCAAGAAGGTGAACGAATGGCCGTCATACTCCGCCAAGTTGGGCGCGGCCCGATTCCAGCGCGCTCTCCCGGGAGCGAGGGGTGGGGAGGGGAGGGGAGGGGAGGAACTTCGCAGGCGCAAAAACCCCGCCACGGCGATCGAGTGGCGGATGTGGCGGGGGTGGAGGCGAACAGGAAGGGGGGATGAGCAGGAGGAAGCGCGGTGGAGAGGGGAGGATGCTTTGAGATAGCGAGGGCTTGGAGGGCGAAGGGATGAGATGGGTGAGGAGGAAACAAGATGGGAGGTGGGTCGTGGGAGGGGCTGGACGAGATGGTGTGGAGTTAAAAGGTGGGGCAAAAACGTCGGAGTGGAGGGGGTGGGGTACAAGGCGGGTTGGTGGATGTGCAGGTCGGGGTGCGGGTAGTGAAGAGGAGAGGAAGATGAAGGGGAAGGGTGAGGAAATGGGGAAAGGAGGATCGTGGCGAATTAGTTAGTTAGTTAGTTAGTTAATGCCTTATTTTACGTGGCGAGACTCGGGCCATCAGGCCCGCTCTTCCGTCTAACCACGCAAATTTCGCTACGCTCCTTTCACCACCTAGCGGAGAAAGGTATTATTTTGGGCGACGAAACAGGCGGAACTCAATTTTGCTCAGAGGCTTCATTTAGGCTTGAGGATCTTTTACATGCAGTAAATCTACTACATGGGACAGCCGGCTTTACTTCCTCTCCGAAGGAGGGCGTAGGAAGAATTTTTCGCTCTTAAAAATCCAAAAATGGATTTGATTCGAATTGGAGCGAAATGTTGCGGGACAGGGCAGGGTGGAGTCGAGTGGATGCGGATAGGGTCAGCAGGGAAGTGGCCGGGGGTAATACTCCGTCGAAGAGTATTGGAGCGGGGTGGAACAACGTGGGGTGGGGTAGAGCGCGTGGGGGAAGGGGTTAAGGTGAGGAGAGATGGGGCGGGGCGGAGGGGAGACGGATGTAGACGGGGCGGAGTGGGCCACGGTGGGGAGGGGGGCGTGGTGAAATGGAATGGGAAGGTTTGGGGCGGAATGGTGCGGGGTGGGGCAAGAAAGAGCGTGTCGTGGGAAGGGGAAGAGGCAGGGTGAGCGGGACGAAATGAGCCTGGCGTGGTGCGAGAGGTTTGATTGATTGATTTTCTCGTGTTTTCGGGCGCATCAACTGCTTTGGTCATTAGTCCCGTTAGTGTAGTGTATGTTTCTCTCGGGAGATGGTGGTGATCTTCCCCCACTGGATGGCGAGATCCGGCACCGACCTACCTTCGACTAGCGGGGTTTTCCCCTAACCAGGACTCTCCCACCAAGGGGGCACCATCCCAGCCGGGACAAGCTCTAAGCTCCCGACCGGTCTCCCGGAATTAGTGGTAGTGTATTGCATATTAGTGTAAGTGTGTGTGTGTGTGTGTGTAAGAGAAGAGGATAGGAGAAGGAAGAGGAAGGACAGATCACGCGCGGTCCGTTTCTAAGGGTACTGCTCCGGCATTCGCCTGGTTTTGATCGAAGAAATCATGGAAAACTACCGTTCAGAGCAGCCGGCCGCTAGAATTCTCCTCCAGACAGCGACTGAATTCGACCTAGCTGAAAAGCTCGTGTCGAAAATCCTGCCGCCGTCAGGACTCGAACTTAGGACCTCCCGGTCAGAGGGTGTGAGACGGTGGTGGATGGAACGCACCAGAGAGGGACGGAGGGGGCGGAGCGGGGCGGTGTTGGGAGTGGGCGACGCGACACGACGCGGCGCGGGGGCGGGGCCAGGGCCCGTGGAAAGGGCGGAGTGGGGGGCGGGGCGAGGCGGGGTGGGGTGGGGCAGTTGGGCGAGTGCAACTGGGACGCGAGGAACAATGTGCGGCGACGTTATCTCCAGTTTCACGGTCGGCTTCTTTGCGACTGCGGATGCCCCCCCCCCTCCTTCCCAAGGAAGCGCCCTTCGCCCCTCCCCCATCTCCGCCGGTCTGTTGACCTGCATTACTTGCGGGCTCCACTCGCGTTTTTCCACAGATAGGCGTTGTTCATCAGAGGAGGGTTGCTGGTTATAACCAGATAAATTCTTTAATTTTGTCACTGTAAATAGAATGATTATGAACACTTTTTAGGATGCGCTAGGCAAAATCAGTTCACGTCTACTTGTAAGTCAGGGTAATGCTTTTCTTGCATGAGGGAAATACGTAGCAGATGAAAGAGCAAGACAATACTGCGAATGAGTATATCGAAGCTTAACACTCAAGTATATTAGAAGTATTCCGTTTCATTATAAATCTAGACAGAATTTTGTATAGTGCTCTACAGAGTGATTCACTTAAACTGTTGCCTTCCAATAAATCCTGAACTGTTTCAGATATCAATATGTGATTTTCATAATTAATATCACGAGAAGTGCTGTGATAGCGGCTAAATTCACGACTCGCGCAGAGTGAATTTACCGGCTAGCACAGCAATTCCAGTGATATTTAGTGTGACTATGTCACGAGTTAAGACAATACATGATTAGAATGGATAATTAAAATCACAGGAATTACGTAAAAGAGAAATATTAGTCAAAATTGCTACCGGAATACGTGAAACTTTCATTCAGCTCCGAGGTATCACTAAATCCAGGAATAACTTATAATCGAATAAAATATGAATAACAGTTTAATGCAGAAAATGATTTCAAATAGGTTTCTATTTTATGGTAATAAAACTTTCAAAAAACAATTGTAACAAAGCTGCTTACAAGAACATTTATTGAAAACACAATAATTAAACTTGTAGGAAGTTGAGTTTTCCATATCTTGGTATTACGTGGAAGTATTTGATACGGAAGATGTACTAGTTAAATTAGCATCATTAGGATTCGTCAATTTCGAAGAACTTGAACACATGTATTTTTTAAAGTATTTTTCTGAATATTCAACATAGTTTTGGTAGCATATTCTTTGTACTCTTCATCATAATCTTCGCATACTGATTGCTTAAAATACGTGTCATTTCGTCATTTGTATTTGGCGCGGTGCGTTTGTACTTTCTTTCTTCGCAAAATGATTGACATTGCTTCCATACACTTTCTCTGTTTCTTTTGCTGTTTTTCGGCACTGAATCTTTAATAATAGATTCTGTTTCAGAGTTGAAACATTACCAAAAAGGAATATTTTACTTTCTCGTATACGTACGTATATGCGGAGTAATATTCATGATATAGAGAAAGTTATATACTGCGGCGCAAAAACGCGGTGAATTTTCGGCGGAAAAAATTAATTGACGGGCTCTGGTGGCCAAAAAGTGCATTAAACCAGTTGCTAAATTAAGAGAAAAAAATCCTCTAACACGTGGTGTAGTCAGAATTCTTGTTTTGAGGGTTCTTGATGCCTAAAAACCAATTGAAAGCAAAACGTCCGTCCGCCTGTCAGTCTGTCTGTCTGTCTGTCTGTCTGTCTGTCTGTCTGTCTGTCTGTCTGTCTGTCGTATGTGAACAAACCTAGCGCCTAAACGACAGGTAAGATCTTTTCCAAATTGAAGAAACACCTGTCGATCTGGCTCAAGTTAAAAGCTTTGAAATTTTGAAAAACATTCTTTAAAATTTGGGGGTACTTTACATGAAGCCCAGCGGACATTTTAAAATGTTTCTCAAAAACGGCTTCATATATTTTCTTTAAATTTCTTGTAAGAATAGAGTGAAATACACATCTAAAAGTGGCATATGTCGGATTTCCACGGTTAACTCTGAATTTTAGAAAATTGCAAAAGTTTGAATTTTTTCGGCGTCTATACAACTATACAACAATAAAATTGAAGACACAGATTTTTCCTTCAAATGAAATTGATTGCCCATAAATAGTTCTTTCATTCAGGTCAAGAACACTTTCTAAAAAATTTTAGTAGTTTTTGTGCAATAGAGCCTGCAATATTTGCAATTTTAAAAAATTACAAAAAGATGATTTTCTCAAAAAACGGGTACACATTTTTTGTTTAAACTTTTGGTAGGGTTAGTGTACAGCGAACCCTATTCGATGACAAACGCCATACTGCTCTATTCTTTCATTTTTTCAAAAATTACAAAAATGTAATGCATTTTCTTGACTTGTCTCTCACGTCAGTAATATTTACATTAGAGGCGGTTTCTTCACATTATTAGATGTACGAGTACATGTAATTTAAATAATGTTAAATAAAGTATCTCGAAAACTCAACAGTTTTATGTAAAAATGAACTCAATGTCCGCGTTTGCAGAAACGCTCAAACGCCATTTTCTCAAAAATGTTTCCAAATTTTTTCATGAAACTTTTCCAACAGAACGGGGTAATAGGACTGTTTAATATGACATAAAGTTCATTTGAGTTTTTTATTTTTTTCAAACATTACAGAAATGTAATTTTTTTGAAAAATCTCTCACGTCCTTAATATGCACATTTCCACTGATTTGTATACATTATTACATTTGAGGTTGGAAGTGCTTCAAATGACTTTAATTGAAGTTTTTTAAAAACTCAATAGATCCTGCGTGTGAGCGTTTCTGTTGAGTTTTCGTGAAACTTTATTTGATATTATTTAAATCACATATTCTCGTAAATCTAATAATGTGAAGAAGAACCTGTGAAAAAGAGCTTCAAATTTCGCGTTTACACAGTAATGCTTAATCGCTAAAAATAGCGATTAAGCATTACTGTGCTAAAAATAGCGCTTAAAAACAGCTTCAAATTTTTCAATGAAAATTTCTATTAAGGATGAGGTTTTACTGTATTTTTTTATTCTTGAAGTCATATTTCGGTTCTACTATTAAGAAACCGACAAGTTGATAAAATGCAAACTAGGGTACAACAGACGCGTGCTGCTCTCCAACGCCCACCACGGGCGCCTCCGTCCTCGGCCGCGAACATCGTTCCCGGAGGCCGTCGGGGGCGTGGCTGGCGCGCGCGGCGCTGCGGTCCCGGGCTCGTCCCGAGCGCAGCGGGTCGCCGCCTCATCTTCTTCCTCCCCCTTCCCTCCCCGCCCCGCCCCGCCCCGCCCCGCCGAGCGACGGCTGCGGTGGGCGGGCCGGCTGAGGCCGCAGCTCATCTGCAGCTCCGCGCGGCGCGCGGTCACCTCCTCCGCCGCGGGCCGCCTTCCACGATTGGTTGGTCGGTTGGTTAGTGATTCCGGGCGCGTCAACTACGTAGATCGTTACTCCCATAAGTGTAGTGCATGTGTTTTCCTTGGGAGATGGCGGTGATGTTCCCCCGTTGGATGGCGAAATCTGGCGCCGACCTACCGTCGGCTAGCGGGGTTTCTCCCTAACCAGGACTCTCCCACCAACGGGGCACCGCCCCAACCGCGACAAACTCTAAGCTCCCGACCGGTTTCCCTGAATATGTGGTAGTGTAGTGCATGTTAATATAAGTGTGTGTGTAAGGGTAGAGGATAGGATAAGGAAGAGGAAGGACAGATCGTGCGCGTCCGTGGCCCGTTTGTTAGGGTACTGCTCCGGCATTCGCCTGGTGTTGATCGGAGAAACCACAGAAAACTAGCGATCAGAGCAGCCGGCCGCTAGAATTCTCCTCCAGACAGCGACTGAATTCGACCTAGCTGAAAAGCTAGCCACTGCTCCAGGAGCCTTCCACGAAAGAACGGCCCCACAATCCATTCACTTGCGGTGGTTCAAGGTAGTGTGTTCGATAACGGTGAAGTAGCTCAAAGAATACTTCAAATGATCGTAAAATCTCCGTTCTTCAAGATGGTAATGAAACATTTGGACCTTACTGGCCTAAATTTTTAATAAAATAAGTTGAAATTAGTACAGGATCTTACAGAAAAAACCTTTTGCGGGCATAGGTTTTTTAAGTTATTGAAGAAGACTGGTGAAGATATTGGTGGAGATATAACTTTGTCATTTATTTAATACGTAGTCAATTTTTCGGAGGAATCAGATGATATTAAATGCAACATACCTTACTGGTCATTGTGAGGAGTAGTGCTGCAACATTCATTGCAACTGGAAGTATTCGCTCTCGACCTACGAGTTATGCTGCACAAATCATGCTATTGTCCCCACTGTTTCTCTTGTGGTGCGAGTGGAAACCGCGCTAAATTACAATTATGTATCATACACAACCACCAACTGGGGATAATTCACTTTGACGTAAACAATGTGGACTAATATTCAACGAAGAAGGAAAGAGAAAGAAAAGAAAGAAAATGAAGAAAGAAAATAAAAGAAAAAAAGAAAAGTAAGGGAGCCGAAGTCACCCTAACAAATATTAGGTAACGCCAACTTATGATAATGAACAGTCATGCGAAAGACTAAATTTAATAATAAACATCGAACTATTCAATACCTCGCTTTTAACTATTTACAAATAATTATTTAAATGCTCCGTTCGCGTGTAAAAGCACCAATTATATTGGTGCTTTTACTAACCACCAAGCAGTGTATCTGTGCGATTAATTATTTCCTTTCGGATCGGCGCTTTAAATGTTTTAAATTTTTCTAATTTTTACAAACATCTATTTATTAATAAAGAATGTAGGGCGACTCATGAGGTCTAATCTTTTTTTTCTTCAATTTCAATTCAATTCAATTTTATTGGTAATTTGCGAACAGGATTATCCTATTACAAATTGCAAACACAAACAAGTTTCATTACAAATAACTTCTGATAGAACAGGTAGTTAGCACAAGATACAATATAAATAACACAACAAATACAAATAATACAGTAGCACTTTTTTTCTTCTTTTGATGGATTTCAATTGTTTTAAAGGGTTTTCAAGTTTTTTTATTCAAAGTTTTGAAAGTTTGAATTTTTGAAGCTTGTGCAAACCAAGTTCAATGTCTGTTAGAGACGTACAAAATTGATGTTGTTTGTAAATCGTTTGTTTTTTAACTTTTGATATATGCAGGTAATAGTGAGAAAAAATGTCTGTGCTTCAACTGAATTATATGGGCTGCGAGATGAATGAATTTGTGAGACCAAAGCACCTTTATTTACCGTAGGTCAATCCTGCCAATAAATATCTATAGCTCCACGCGTAAATTGGGAAATGTTCTTCCAAGGATTAATGCAGCAGCTCAGGACAGATGTATAGAAGAAATAAACAATCGTATTTCAGTAAAACTGCATGTAGCTAATGAAAATAATGCACAACGTAAGTCAAAAAGGGTGCCTTAAATTCGGTGAAGAGTATTAATTATAGAGTAGGTAGTGGTGAGAGAGTTTACAATGTTTTTATTGTATAAATATCTGACTTAGTAGTAGGTTCATTAAGAGTTTACTCAATCGGACAGGGAGCGGTGGCTCAGTGCATCAACAGATGTCACTGCAGCGCCTCTGAGCGGGAGGTCCTAGGTTCGAGCCCTAGGCACTAGCTTTTCAACTAGGTCGAATTCAGTCGCTGTCTGGAGGAGTATTCTAGCGGCTGGCTGCTCTGATCGGTAGATTTCCGTGGTTTCTCCGATCAACACCAGGCGAATGCCGGAACAGTGCCCAACCAAACGGGCCACGCACCGCGCAAAATCTTTCCTTCCTCTTCCTTGCCCTATCCTCACCCCCCCACACACACACACACACACAAACATGCAATACACTACCACACATGTCGGGAAACCGGTCAGGGACTTAGAACTTGTCCCGGCTGAGGCGGTGTCCCGCTGGTGGGAGATATATGGTTGGGGTAAACCCCGCTAGTCGACCGTAGGTCGGCGCCGGATTTGGCCATCCACCGGGGGAAGACCACCACCACCTCCTCCCTTGAAAAAGCACGCACTACACTTACGGGACTAATGACCATAGAAGTTGACGCGCCCGGAATTACTAACAATCGATCAACTCAGACTGCTTTTCCAGTCGCCTTGCTACATCGCGGCGGCTGGTGGTCAAACAATAGAAACAACAGCTGTTTCCGAACCTAGTCACCAGTCTCCGTAAAATGCTAAAACAAGTTTTATACTTCATCATCTTCTGATGATGAGACTACCTACGTTGGATATTTTTGGGTAGTATTTTAATTATATAAAAATTTTATAATATCGCCAAATTGCTCAGTTAATCTCGAGTCGCCTTCGCCAGCAGATTAAGCCCAGAGCTATCGATCCCGGGTCAATCACAGTGTCACTGTGTCTTGCATTTCACTCCGTCAACAATTCAAACTGGTGCGGTGGCATGAGAAAGCGGGTGAGGCAACGAGGCCAGTGGATAAAGTCTAAACTACTTGATATTTAATCTCAATATGTTAAATTCAACTTCTTGCAACACATTATATAACAAATGACTGAACTACATGAATGACTGAATGTACACTGTTAACACGTTGAACTTCAAACATTTAATGTTGAGTGTTCTCAAGTACGAATGGAAACTTTTTCATTGTTTGGTCACAACATTGTTCATTGCTTCAGGTAAGTTCGTACAGTTTTTGTGGAAAAAGATTTTTGATTACTATTTTCGATGTTCTACGTATTATAGTAAAAGGAATAAACAATGCAAGCGTAAGAGGCAATTATGATGAACCAACAATTTTCTGACATTCTGTGAAATCCGTATAAACATAGGGAAACTTGTGGTTCTACAACACCACATTTTTTCTCGCATTATACTTAAATTAGCAATTTTCGAAAATTGAGTGTTCAACGATAATGACACCTGTACTATTCAGTTAAGCGTTCCTTTTTCTACCGTGGAAATACATGAAAAAATGTTGAGCGATTTATGATAAAATGTTGCAAAGCTGATAAAATGTTGCAAACGCAAAAATTGCTCGTTTTTTGAAAAGATTGTACCTGACCTTTTTTTAAAGAGATGTTATTTTAGAAGAGATTTTGTTTCAGACAATAACATCTACCTTCAATTTTCTAATTTTTAAATGTTAATATTTTGCAATTTTCGAAAATACAGATTTAGCCGGAAACGAGAATACTTTTGTCGATTTTCCCTACATACGAGGTGAAAATTTAAATAAAAAAATGGACTTTTTTTTCTGAAAGCGATTGTATAAAAGAATTAAAAGTTGTCTACATTTCACGGATAATTACACAAATTATATTCCATTTTCAAAAATTTGAGTGATCTTATTTTATAGTCTTTCAACGGCAGATTTTATTCAAGAAAAATATTTCTTGAATGTTTCAGTGTTGCACAAGTGACGCCGAAAAACATGAACTTTTGCAATTTTCGAAAAATCAGGAATTTTCATGAAATTGAGAACTGCACCATTCTCAAGCGTCTTTGACGCTATCCGAGGGCAAAGTTTAATCCAAAAATTTGGAGTAATTTTTGATTTATTTTTGAACATGTTGAAACTTCATATAAAGTACCCCCAAAATCAAAATATCAGTTTCAAATTCAGCGGACTTGTTCCTGTAAATTGATCGAGGAATACCAATTTTAAAGAAAATTCAGCTGAACATTTTAGGCACTAGCTTTGACCACAAACAGACGTTTTGCCGTCAATCGATTTTTCGGTATCGAGGCTCCATCAAACTTGGATTCTGACTACACAATGTGTTAGAAGAAATCATGTAATATATACAGGAGCAAGATTTACCCACTACAAGAGCCCAGCAATGAGAGTTTCTCTGTGGAAATTTCGCTGTTTTCAGCGTATGATTGCAATACATTCTCTTATTACATACATAAGGGCGAGAAAGTAAACGTGTGGCGCATTCCTGGAGGGTAATGTTCATCTGAATAAAAGAAAACAGCTTCTTATCCATCGCCATATAGCTGATACATGCATGAAATATAAAAGTAAACTGCATGAGAAAATGGTATGTTAATTTAAAGTAAACTAATTAAATATGGTCACCCATTAATTTCCCGCATCACACGTGCTTATTTCTCCAGCCTCAGTCTTTATTTGCACAGGCTCTGTTGTGTACCGAGCTGGCTGGAGTGATGGCTGAGGTGGTAGTGCATGGGTTACGAGGGCCTCAGGTTTGAATCCAGATCACATTGGTGCCAGGGCCTTGGACACGTGTGTCCAAAAGCTCTCGTTACAAAAAAAATACCCCAGATTCTATGTTACAATTCATGAAAAATGGTAGATTTAGTTTTTCTGAAAAAAATTATCTTCAAGAAAATGGTGTTTGAATGTTACTCCCGGGCGCGAAATTCAAAC
>BLKR01010395.1:0-57737 GCA_011170035.1 Teleogryllus occipitalis | reverse complement strand
TCCGACCGTCCGACCGTCCGACCGTCCGACCGTCCGACCGTCCGACCGTCCGACCGTCCGACCGTCCGACCGTCCGACCGTCCAAGCTTCCAATCATGCATATGTCCATTCTAACTATTTCATCCGTCCTTTAATTCATTTATCTTTTCATTAATTTATCCACTCGTTTATTAATCATTCATTCCTTTGTTCATTCTATACAATGTGCAAAAATATTTCATTCGTTTATTTGAGATTAATTGAGCCCTCCATCCAATCAATCATTCGTTCATTTATTTATGTGGAAACACATTTTATATATTTTTGTCCGTGATCCCCCTCCAAGGTCTTTGAGATGTTAACCAACACCGCGGAGATACACGCCCCTCAACGCTCAGCTTCCGTCCACTCGCACTTTATCATCGCCTGTTCTTTGGTATTGTGGCTCCCATGTAGCAAAGCGAAGGAAAGCCCCAAATCCGCTTTACACATACGGATTATCTTCTCGCACCTGTGTCGCCTCTATTAACCCTTACAGTTAATGCAAAAAAAATGACATGCGTTGTTAAATCACGAGAGTAATTAAACAATTATATGCAAACATGTAATGTGCGTATTCCTTATAACGAGATGTATTAAAATATGGAATTTATGGTTTTAGCGCAAACATGCTACAAATGGCCAAACGGCCATTGTTATTCTAGATAGACCCATTAGTTAGATATTTTATTTTGTTGGATTAGATAGTAGTATCTTCGACATGTCGGGCTATGAGAAACACGGTATGTGTACTAGCAGGTATATCTTCAGTGAAGTGCACTGGTGATTTTGGTGAGGCGCTTCGTCATTTGTTCGTGCATTCGATCTCTTAGGAGGAGCTCTTTCGCCATCCCACGCACTGTCGTTCGCTTGTCCTATCATTCACTTAGCTTGTTCTCAGGGATTGAACAATCTGAGTAAAAAATACCGTAATAATATAAAACTAATATGTGCAACAATGTAAGTGGAATTGTATATTTTCCTTCAAATTTGCAATATTTGCTGTGATCAACGTTTGTGATCAATTGTTGAGTCTTACATCTCAACTCAAAATTGTGGTAGTGGTAGTACAAACAACTCAAAGTGGTAGTAGAACTTAGGGTGAGTTTCTATTTGTTAGCAATGGAGAAAAATCAAATCTGTTCGTTCGTTTAACGTTACAAATAAGTTTTCTATAATTCGGCAACGAATATATCTAGTTTTTGAAATGTTAATCTCTCCCTTTTTTATTTTCTGTTATTATTATTATTATTATTATTATTATTATTATTATTATTATTATTATTATTATTATTATTATTATTACTATTACTATTTTTTCATCTTTGAACTATTAGTAGTTAAATACTTGGGAAGGGATTCTGAAATTCAAGAAAGCGTGCGCAGATGATTTTCTCCCCCATACGTCACATACAGTTTTTGACTACATAAATAAATAAATACAACTTCAAAGTATCATCAGCTAAGCGGCACTGTGCTCTGAAAAAAAAATTGACTTCACACGGTGCGTCCATTATATCATTAGCAGCTTCCAAATGCAGTAAATGTTTTTTATTGAGAATTTCGGAAGCCATTGGAGACACCATTTCATACAATTTTCCAATCTACGTGTATAACTAGTATTAAAAGAAACGAGAATCTCATTACACCTTGGGTCGAAGGAGT
Source organism: Teleogryllus occipitalis (assembly GCA_011170035.1). Lineage (NCBI taxonomy): Eukaryota > Metazoa > Arthropoda > Insecta > Orthoptera > Gryllidae > Teleogryllus > Teleogryllus occipitalis. The sequence goes on along the minus strand of BLKR01010395.1, from coordinate 56,054 downwards.
AAATAGGTAGTAAATTATTTTACTACAAAAAATTGTAAACGTTAGTCAATAAAGACTTTTTTACTTCCAATTATGTTTTATTCTGTGATATAGAGTTTTTACAGAATTCGTGAAATTAAATCCTTTCATCGTATTGTAAAGTTTATGTAACATTTCACGTGAGATAATGCTAACTTAAATCTGTACGGATTTAAAACAGAATCACAGGACATAAACCTTCTTTGCAAAAGGAAGTTAAAGATACGGTGTGGAAACCGCGTGAATTTATTTGGCTGACCTTGTACGTTGTAAGCTTATAAATCTGTAGATGCACTTACGAAGAAAATTACATTTAATTAACTCGCCAATCACATTCCGTTCCCTTTGATTCTTGACAACCAGGCAAGGCTTCACAGACGTGTAAAAGTTCGTACGAGTAATTAAATATTTTGATGTACTCAAGGGAGCAAGAGGAACTGTGAACTTTTTTTTAACGCAGAACCAATTACTCTGGAAAGTAGGGGTCCCTAAAAAGGAAAGTTAATATTAACCAGGAAAACGAATGATGTATTATTTTCAAAGTTACACAGACCTTCAAATTACACTTTACTCACTCACGGTGAGACTATTAGAGGAACTAGCCATCTTAAAATTACTTTCCCCCTACTTTCTGGAAGCAGGCTTCCCTGAAAGAAAGTAATGTTTGTCGTCACTGCGCACTTCATTATTCTTTCTGACACTACAGCAAAAGCACGTGCCGCGTTGGGAAGGAGTTTGCGTTGAACTATCGGAAATTTCTTAATCGAAGGAAGCAGGGCGACGGGAGCGATTCTCACGGAATTCTTCGGCAAACGGAGACGAGAGAAAACAGGATTGGGCAATGTTAGAAGTTCCTTTTTATCAGGATTATTAGATTATTCATCTAGAAGAAAGATCGGGAATCACAGACACTTCCATTACACAAAGTCAATTCTACGGATTTAACACTTGGGGGAATTGAGAATGGTAACTACTAAATTGTTGAGAAGACACTTAGATAAAGAACAAAAGAACCTTTGATTCCGAAGCGCGTTTGATGTTATGCGATTGGTACATTGTTATCTGTTCTGGCGTGTTCAAAATATTCATTCAACTAATTTAACAAATGCACTCTAAAAAAATTCTGGAGTTTTTTTTCTCGTGTTAATTTATGCTAGACAAGGTACTTAAAATATACACTTGTATGGCCACGATATAAACTAACATTTATGCGTGATTATCTCTAACTGCCCTGACAAATAGCCGTTCTGGTAACAAGCAACTATTATTTATTTTCTTGTTTCTTGAAACACTTCAGCCTTAGTCTTGCTCGGGACCTTCCTCTGGCTGATACAATTGACTTTTTTACTCGTATGTTTACACCATCGATAAACTACGAAGCCAAATACGCACTATTGTATTGAGTTTAAAAGAATATTTATTATGCCAGAGAGATACGAACTATGAAACATACAATTAATTGAAGAATTTAATGTCAGGTGTATTTTTAATAACCTTCCTTTGTTGTTCAGATTTTTTACTTTACCATTAGCATAATCGTGACTTACCAATTTTTATATTTTAATGTTTTGTCTAACCCATATAAAACTTGGGTTCTAATAAAACAGGAAATACTTTCTGGCGTTGTTTGTAACAAATGCAATTTTCAAAAATTCAGAGCATTCAACGAAAATCGTAGTTCCACCATTTTTATAAGCATTCTCTGGACTTTCCGGGAAAAAATACGAGAAAAAACTTGAGTTTTATGTTTTGAGAAAATGTTTTAAAAGTTCCCATTTTGCACTTTGAAGTACGCAAAAACTACTCATATTGTTAAAAAAATGTATGTACATGACTTCATTTAAAGATCTAATTTTGAGAAAACGTTTTCATAATGAAAAAAATCTCGATCTTTAATATTGTAGTTATAGGAAGAGCCGAAAAAAGATCTTTTGTAATTTTCAAAAATATAGAGTTCACCGAATATCGGGTCAGCGTCACTTTTAAGTACTTATAAAGAAAAAAAATTGGGCCATTTTTAACAAATTAAACCAATTTTCAAGTGTCAAGAATCCACAAAACGTGGATTTGACTACACAATGTATTGGAAGTTATGAAATGCATATAGGAATAGCAATTACGTAACCACTTTACTCGGTTTCATGTAACTACATAACAAGTTTAATGACAAAAAATTATCAATGTTTGCAGGAGAATTACAATATTTTTGCAATGCTAAGTAACTATGCACGGGAATGTAAGAACAGTTGACATGGATTTTTCGGAAACCCGAAAATTATACATTTTTCGTTGAACTGACATTATTTCAATATTATTGTTTTGGGAAGCAAGTCGTAAAATCGTCTCCCGTCATTTTCTTGATTTCTTGTGTAGAATATATTCACTTCACGCGCTCGCTTCCCACACCCCGAAGAAGTGTTCTCTCTACGGTCCTGATAACGGCCCTTGAGGCACTCCATTCCAGTAGCAGGTTCTCCAGCGGCCGTAAACGTTTCCTACGAAAGTGCTTCGGCCTGTAATACGGCGCTTAATAAATCAAAATCACAGTCATTCGTCTCGGCGAGACCGGACGTTCCCGGAGAAATCAAGGCTGGGGCTAAAACAAAACGCAACGCGTCGTTCGGACAGCTTCACCCCGAGGGACATGCTCGCCATCTACATACATTAAAAAACACAAAGAGGGCCGCCGTTTGTCAGATGCCAGCCCCCAAACACCGCTTCGTCACCGACGCTACTCCCGTTGCCCCTACCAACGCCATCAGCACTAGCACATACCTCGCCGACGGTAACATCAACGCTCTTTTCCGTGTTATTTCTGCAGAAAATGATTTTAATCAGAGTGGCTTGTGCATGCATGAAAATAAGTGACTGTTTAAATGTATACGTACGTATGTAGAACGTTAGGCTCAAAACATATGCCTTGTTTATATTCTAAATATACGCTGCAATTTTTTTAACCAATTCGTATACGTTCCTTATGTATGAGTCAACAAAGTATGGCAACAAATATTTAAAGGACATTTCTGAAATAATTATTGGGTGACATGTAATTAAATCGATTTGAAGTTAAAAATTGAGAAATTCCCCTGGTAAGTGTGATTCCACTGTTTCACTTTCTTCTACCATTTGCTGAATACGGTTAGAATAGTTTTAATAACGTGATGATTAGATAATTGAATGAGTACTGTTATCAATAGATCTTGGATATTAACGCAAGTGTATATTTTTAGGAGGATGTAGACAGGAAATATTGATGAATCTTAAAAAACCGCGTGTCCCTCAAGCCTATATTGTAGTCTGATAAGAAGTGTGTGGACAACCAGAGATTTTCTCATCACCTTAATGTAACTATCATGGGTTCCCCTGTCCTCATTATCCTTCCGAAGCAATCCTTCCCCGTCCTAGTTCTCCACTCCGGTGACTGCATGAAGGATTGAAACCGCATTATTTTAACTATGAAAACAGGAATATGTAAGATAACAATAATAATAAAAATCATAATAATAATATGTATTAAGAAAAAGAAATATATGTAGTAAATGTATTATGTATTTGGCGTTATTGGACCGGTAGTCCGAATTCACCGGCCAGTTACCGGTGTCCCTCATACCTGGGCCTCATTAAATTCCCATGCTAAGGGAGCTATTCCGAGCGACATGAGGCGAACATGTATTCTCTTCACCGTAACCAGTTAGATCCGCCTGCTTAAGCCTTTCTTCGTCACACAGCTACCGAAACTAGGACGATTTTAAAGGAAAGCTACAATTATATTTTGGTCTCGACCGGGAATCGAACCCGGGATCACAGCACGGGGAGCTAGTGCGCTGCCCATGAGCCATCCCAGAGGCTGATGGAGTAAATAAATCAAGAAGTATAATTTTCTGTATCAAGTCCGCATTTTGCTCGTGAGACAGGTCTGGTGGAGCGAGATCTGGCGAAAACTCGCTCATCATATTACTCTACATTTTAGCCTGTATAATGAACTTCCATGGCGTCATTACCCCTCCGCCGCCCCTTAATGTTATTCCCCCTCCCATTCTCTGTACTTCCTCTCCAGCCTCCTCTCTTCTCCCTCTTTTCCTCACCCTTTCCTTCCCTCCTTTTCTTTTCACATTCTTTCCGTGCTCTCCCTCACATTCCTTGCCTCCTTTCCTCCCACTCCTTTCCCCCTGCTTCTCCCTTCTTTCTTCTCGAACTCGAGACGGAAAAATAAAGCAACATTATTTTATGTATATAGAGATTTTGAAATGAATAATTAATATATCAATCAATAATCCATTTTTCGATGGATATTTTCATATTTCTATGAAGCTGGTATTTAATTCTTGGGACTCACCGTGTTCGCGCGAACCCAACGTAACTTTATTCATGGTATTTGTCACCGCTGCGCTCTGCCGGTTGCATTGTTATTGTCAATGGGGAAAAGGAATTCGCTAATAAATAACTAGAATTTCAATTAATTAATCCATGAATATTGTAGGTCTTTTAATGCCACTGATTCAATCATGTGACTGGTGACGTATGCTGACGCTGGGCTGACTGTGAATACTAGCTCATCGTACTTTGAACCCATTTACCTCTTTTTGTCATGACCCGGCCCCTTTTCCCTTCGTAGCGTCTCTCCCGTTCCCTCTCCGTCACCTCCACACCTCTGCGGCATTGGCGGTTCTAGACGAAAAGGGCTGACCGAGACTATTGTAAATACGAAAAATGTATGGAATAATAAATAATTTTATTAAAATAAATAAATAAATAAATAAATAAATAAATAAATAAATCATTTCAAGGATTTTATTTCGTCCTCTGATGCTGCGCCGACAAGACAAATACTCGTGTTAGCTCATCGTGCACGATTAATACATTTCCATCTTCTTGTCATGCCCCGGCCTCATTACCTTTCGTTGCACTCCCCCTATCCCCCTATCCCCTTCTCCTCCTCCTCCTCCTCCTTCTCCTCCTCCCCCAGCGGCGTTGGATGTTCTAGACGGAAAGAACAGACAGGATTTATTTTGAATACGAAAAAATAAATAATATATAATAAGTATTAAAATAAATTAATATAATGTCATTCAATGCCGCAAAGTTCGTCTCGAGATCGTTGCCATACACTTAAATTGCGCAAACAAGGCCAATATTAGCACATCGTCCACATCGAACCCACTTTAGTCTCTGTATGTAGGTCTGCGCCTGGCCTCATTACCCTTTCCATCACCCCTCCCACTCCCCCTCTCCTGCCCCCGCGCCCTGCAGCGGCGCAAGACGGAAAGAGGGGAGCGGCGTCGATCTCCGCGGCCTAGGCCGTAAATCGCGGGGCGATGGTCTGTTTCCCGTTTCTCCGCTTTCTCCTCGGGGGACTCATAAGGAGCAAGGGCGCGCGCGGCGCGAGCGGGGGCGGGGGCGGGGGCGGCTGTTCAATTAGCACCCGGCGGGACATGATGAGAGGCCCGGGCGCGGAGGGGCCGTGCGGAGCGGGGCGGGGCGGTGTCGGGCGGGGCGGTGCCGGGCGGGACGGGGCGGGACGGGGCGGGGCGGGGCGGGACGGGGCGGGGCGGGGCGGTGTCGGGCGGGGCGGGGCGGGGCGGGGCGGGGCGGGGAGGGCAGGGCCGGGCCGGGTAGTGCGGAAGCGGGCTTGTACCCCTCGCGGGTGCTTGTTGGCCGTGGCTGCTTGCCTCAGGAGCCGCCACACTGGGGCCTGCGATGGGAAAATGCAGGCAAAAATAGTTTACTCCTATATCGATAAAATTTGCAACGGAAACTTGGCAGACAGGTGCACAAGAAAATGAGCCGTCTTAACATTGGCAGATTGCAGTGGAATCATTTTAACGCGAGTTAATAAAAGCATATTCTATTTACCAGTATCTTCTGGAGAGCCTTAATGAAAATGATATTATTTTCTAAGGAAATTTCTTTAGTTACTCCGAAATGATGACTAGCCTTGTACAAAAAATATCCTACATAATACTAATGATATGTCCTACACTTAATACAGATCATCTTCATCATTCATAAAATTAACATGAGATAAATACATACTACATATGTAATTTCCTTCAAGAAATGAGATGTTATGTTTCTCTGACCAGCTTGCGAAAAAGATTATTTGCAAAAAATATGAAAGTACTAAATTTCATTTCGGTAAGAAATAAAGTAAAACCGTATTGAGATGTAACGAGGGGACATGCCATTTTTTGGCCGCGAACGGACGATCCTAGGACCACGCAAACGCACCCCTTGTGTCTACCGAGGCCCAGTCATATTCTCCTGAATGCAAGTGCACGTGACTTTTTTTGGAGGTGATTAGCACTTCTATGCCGAATCCATTTTGCATCCCAGGGTTGTTAGCCTTGAGGGGATGAAATATGAGAGGATGAGGAAGGATGAATGGATACTCACAGCCATGCCCGCGGCGGGATTCGAACCCACGATCCTTCCGTGCGAGACCGCTACGGCACTACTGACTTGCGGATTTGCTGCCATTTTATAATATTAGCAATTATTAATAAAAGAGAACAGCTAATACAATGAATTTATGATCGCCCGACCTTTTTAAAACATCCACATGCATGCGAATCTCTTCTATAATAGTGGCCGAAAAATTTGACAGAATACGAATAGAATTCCAACTAATGAAACCTTAAAACATTCTCCATTTTATGTGCTTGAATGTTGTGAATAATCTGGTTATTCAAGAGATTCGAAAAAAATCCCCTTTTGAAAAATGAAGTTTGTCCGCTTTGTGCGCCATTGAAGCCACCGTGCGCAGCTGCCAGTGCCGCCCCGCCCCCGCCGCCGCCGCCGCCGCTGCTTCGCTGTGGAAATGCCGGCAGGCGAATGCTGCCGCCGCCGCCGCCTTCGCCGCGGCCGCCGATTCGCTGCAGTAAATTTCGGCCTCCCCGAGGGCAACGCAAGACGGCCACTAGCACGCCCCCTGACGGCCCCTAACGGCCCCGAAACGGCCGTTAAACAGCGATCGGGAAAGAGCCTTTGTGGGCGCGCCGCCACTTAGCTGCCGAGCGACGGTGGAGGTTGCCATGGGGTAGCGACGGAGAAGGTGCACGTGATGGAGGTGGTGCTGGTGATGGAAGCGGTGCTGGTGATGGGGGCGTTGCTGGTGATGCAGGTGGTGTGGTAGTGATGATCCAGGCGATGCTGGTGCTGCAGGCTGTGGTGATGATGGAGGCGATGCTGGTGCTGCAGGCTGTGGTGATGATGGAGGCGGTGCTGGTGATGGAGGCGGTGCTGGTGATGGAGGTGATGCTGGTGATGGAGGCGGTGATGGTGACGCAGGTGGTGGTAGTGATGATGGAGGTGATGCTGGTGCTGCAGGCAGTGGTGATGATGGAGGCGGTGCTGGTGATGGAAGCGGTGCTAGTGATGGTGGTACTGGCGACGAAGGTGGTGCTGGTGGTGGTGGTGTTGAGGGTGGTTGTGATGGAGGCGGTGTTGGTGACGGTGGCGATAGTGATGGAAAGGGCGCTGGTGACGGAAGGGCGGGTTATGAAGGTGATGTTTGTGATGAAGGCTGCGTGGGTGTGCGGTGAGTGAGGATTTTGAAGGCGATATTGATGCACTCGGGACCGGTGGTGGAGACGGAGCTAGTAATGGCCGTGATGTTGGTGACGGAGGTGTTTTGTGGTGTTAAAAGCGGTGGCAGTAGTGGAGACGGCTGTGGTGTTGGTGACGGAGGCGTTCCTGGAGATAAAATCCATGCCAGAAATTGAACAGTTGCTGGTAACAGAGGCAGCGTAAAAGGTGTAGGTAATGGAGGCGACGCTGATGGTGGAAATGGTAATGATGAGGGGAACAGTGGCGGTAACAAACATTTTTTAAGGTGGAATGTAGAGAATATTTGTGGAAGAACATAACCGTAACTTGGGAATGGCAATGAGAATGGGGTACTACCCAACATTTGAATTTTCAGTTATGTAATATGTTTGTATTACACACGCTAATGTGACGTGTGTGATAAATATAATTATCATTATCGAGTGCAGATAGGTGGCAAAGCTTAGGCATTCGTTCCTTCTCATTACTAGGCACGTAATTTTCACAGTAAAGTTTACGTTTCCATTGTATTAAACATGACAGTGTGTACTTTGACGCTCCAGCAAATCCTTGTGACGCCGTAATAAATATTTTCTCAAAGTTTAGAAAATGTTGAATTTTCGAACTAGGGATGTTTCATCTGTAGACAATTTCAACGTCGTTTGCAGAGTAGCATAATACGAAAAGAGCATCCTTCACTTGCCGAGTAATTCGGCCGTAGCTGATTAATTACTGTCCATGGATGAGGGATGGGCAACGGGTGCCTCGCAAAGCACTAGGGCGTCTGGGCTACGCGACTCACAGGGAGCAGGTCAATGATCCGACGGAATTCTTTACGTGAAATATTTGGTTTTTGAGGGACACGAATAACAGTCCCATGTACAATAAGTGATTCAGATTGTTGATTAGGAGATATGGAGTTCAATTCGGGATGCTGATAACGAAGTATTCTCAACTTGGTTTGCTGTATGATGATACTCACTACCGCATGAATGTTGATTCAACGGTTCTTGAAGAATATACTCCATCAGACATGCTTTCATGGTGATCCAAAAAACGAATAAAGATTGCCATCCTGAAGACATAGATTCAAGAATTTTCGTCTGTGTTCTATGTTTAATCTGTCATTAAATCAGTTCTTCATATTAAAAAATGTGTCAGAAGGTATTGTGTTATTGATGTTTGAAGAACTTCATCCGATTTTTTATCGAAATGTTTTTGACACTGAATTTTCGATAAACGATGTTCGTTTCAAAGCCAATTGCTCGAGTTTAGAAAGAGCATTCCCCACCTATCAACGATTCAGCCCGCAGCTGATCGACCGCTTTCCCTGTGCCGGAGGGGGGGTAGCGACGAACGTTTTGGCCACGCAAAGCGAACTCCGCCATTTCGGCAGCTGAGATGCGTGAAACCAAATCCCAGGGGCAGAATCCCAGATTGGACGGAATGTCTGGGGTACATAGTTCGTTTCATCATTAGGATACGACAAGACGTGCGTGTTTGTAAGCGTTTTTAAAGATCGCGAATTTCTTTACGAGCTCAGCCAACGGAAGTATTCTCCACCTCGTATGATGTTGATCAGAGGTTCACGCACACAGGTGGTGACTTTTTTTGGCAGTATCTTCAGGTGGATTGTTACCAGTTTAGAGAAATTAGTAACAATCCTCCTGAAGATACTGCTAACACAAGTCATCACCTGTTTTTCTACCCGGAGGGCCACGTAACTGCAGAAAACTACAAATACGTATATTCAGTGCCATGTTACCTGTTCGAAAATTCTTTCTGATGTTTCCGACCACATCCCATTTTACCAAAACGTCAAGAACTGAAGTACATTTTAAAGAAATGAAAAAGTTGCCGTCAATTAATTTACTGTTATTGAAAGATTTCTGTCATTAATTTTCTGACAAACCACGTTCGTTGGGACGTATGTTCAGAAACCCTGAGAGAACATTCTCCACCTGTCGAGAGTTCAGCACATCGATAGTCGACCGCTTTCCGGTTGAGGAGGGGGGAATGGACGGCGGATGGTTTGTTCACCCAAAGAGAAATCCTTCAACTGCGATAATGCGCGACTTGGTAATGACTCACCTGCAGTTGTGAACTCCTTTTATCACTACCTGTCTTCCTGTGAAGATGAGCAAAAACTACCATTACGCTTCGTCAGCTGCTTGCCGCATCTTCGATTTTTTTCTATTGTTCCTTTTCTATTCAAGTACATCACACGCTTTCCAAACGGCATGTTAAGACCTTCCAGTACATATTAATGAAATGTAAGCGTTCACCGATATTTAATTTATATTTCTCGACAACACTACCGGGAGTGGTAGCTCAGTGTATCAACTCATGTCACTGCAGCGCCTCTGACCTGGAGGTTCCGAGTCCTAGGTTTTCGTGTCCAGCCGCTGTCTGGCGGCAGGTAGTTTCCGTGATTTCTCCGATGTCCGAAGCTACCCTACCAAACGGGCCATCTTCCTTGTCCTATCCTTTCCCACGCACACACACACTAACATGCAATACTACCACCACATGGCGCGGGAGACCGGTTGGGAGCTTAGGGCTTGTCAGCTGGGAGCGGTGCCCGCTGGAGGGAGAGAGTCCTGGTTGAGGAAACCCCACTAGCCGACGGTAGGTCGGCGCCGGATCTCGCCATCAGAAGGAAGATCACCGCCATCTCCCGGGGAAACATGCACTACACTAACGGGAATAATGACCGAAGCAGTTGATGCGCCCGAAAACACAACAAAATGAATCAATCAATGAATAGAAGTTCACCGATATTTAATTTATATTTCTCGACAACACTGTCAGTGAATTCCAGGACCAACGATGTTCGTTTCGACGTCAATTGCGGGTCTCGCAGAGAGCATTCTCCACCTGTCGAACGCTTCAGCCCGCTGGTCGGCCGCTTCCCGTGCGATGGGCGGCGGCGGCGCCCACGCAAAGCGAACTCCGCCACTTCGGCAGCTGGGCTGCGCAGGCCCCTCCCAGCCGGCCGGATCAAAGGGCGCGGTGGCGGTGGAGGCGTCTTGGCCGACCTGAGTTGCCGCAGAACTTCCAGAATTAGAACATGCGTTACGCGCCTCGCCCAGGGATAAGGAGTGGTGAGCTTCAGCCCGCAGGGTCCGGGCGCGGCGGAGGCCTGGCCCTGAGGAGGGGCAGGGGGCGGGGAGAGCCTGGGCTGGAGGGGCAAGAGGAGCGAGCGGGACGGTAGGGTCGTCGGATGTCGAAACCAAGATTTCCCATTTCCCAGAGACAGAGGCGGCTCACCGCAGAGAGATTATTGTGCGGATTCTGTACAATGGGAGAAGGCCGTATAATTAAATTTCAGCCTCCAGGCTATTAATAACAATTTTAGAATAAACTTCGTAAATCTGTACATACCATCTGTGACAAAAAAATGAGAGCATTTCACTTTTTTGTATATTCTTCGGACGTTTTCAAAACATAGTGTTATTGTTAAAAATACAGAAGAATATCACACAAATGCAATACGTGATGTTGAATATGGATAATTTGATATATTTATTTATTATTACTTTATTACAATTAGGCGTATGGAGGTTCTTAATTTTAAAAAGCGAAATCATTTCCAACAGGGAGGAATCACAAGCGGTCGTCATTGTTTTGACGACTGGGCTCGCTAGCGTCTTAAAATTGTCATTGTAATAAATTACAATATATGTGTTGGTGATATTGATGATCGATTGTGTTTATCAAATAGAGCTTCTTGGTGGAACTTTTTCTACGCTCTCGGATCGCGAATTCAATGTCGCTAATAGTCGAAGTACAGAGAAGTTTGATTGGAATGGCGGGCATGCCTCAGCTACAGTTCAAAGGAATACTACAGTTTTCCCTACGAAGGTTTGTAAAATTTAAGATGATAAACGTGAGAAAATTATTATTATTACAATTATAGTTTATATTCAATGCTTTTCAATTCAACAAATGCAAATGAAGTGAAATGTCTCGTAAGCTCTAAGCTTGGTATAAAACGTCTAAAAACGTCTTGTTTTCTTTAAGATTAGAGTATCAAAAATAGATTTTAAGGCTCTAAAACGCATCGTTTCCTAACTATTTACGATAGTGTATAGCAGCGTGCTGCGGATTAGGTCTGTTTGCTATATTTTAGTTATAATAATTAAATATGAGTAATAATTCACACAATTTCAGTCACTATCTTGTACCGTTTCCAACATACCCAAGTTTACTTGAACGGCTCGATATTTCAGCCGGATACGGGATCTCTCCGATAGAAATTATAGATAGGATATAAGCAAAACATATTCAGACCCAACACGATAAGACACCGAATACGACCAAACAACACTCCTGATATTTAGAGGAGGAATTAAAGGAAACAAAAATGAAATTGGCCGACCTGGATGGCCGAGGTGGCTAAGAGCGAGTACCGACTCAGCGCTTCGGTCCGAAGTGTCGCGGGTTCGAGTCCCGCCTTGGGCATGGCTGTTTGTCCCTTGACTTTGGGTGTGTTGTCGCGGAGGGCCTCGCGTTCTGCTGACCCCAGATCAGAGGAGCCCGCAAGAGTGTTTGTCTAGTGTACGGTCGAATATGCGTCCCTTCGGGACGTAAAGGGCAACCGGCTGTCGGCTGGATAAAAGCCCTAGGAAAAAAAATGAAATTGTGGCAAATCTCTTTAGTTACTATTTATACTTACACTTTGCATTGGTTTATCAATTCATAAAATTTTCTAAACGATATTTTAAGATATCTCCATACTAGTACTAATTTTCTAGTAGAGTTAATTTCATTTTAAATACAGGAACGTCGTTGGAAATATTACATTTAAAAATCGTCAGTTGTTAAAATTAATAAATGAATTCACAAATTATACTGTATAATTTTTTAATTAATACATTAACTTCATATTAATATATTAATATTAATAAATTAATATTAAATTTTATAATACATACATTTAATATTCTTACATTATTATATAAAATGTAATATGAATACATTAATAACGGTTTCAAAATATTTCTAAAATCCTGTGCGACATGAAGGGGTGGCAGCATCTCCAAGGCGTCGTCTTGAGCTAGGAAAGGGGCGATGGAGGGCAGGGCCGGAGGCGGGCCGCGGCGGGGGCCGAGAAGCGGCTGGAGGCTCGCCGGAGACGAGGCCGCTGCCGCTGCCGCCGCCGCCGCCGCCGCCGCCGCCGCCGCCGCCGCCGCCGCCGCCGCCGCCGCCGCCGCCGCCGCCGCCGCCGCCGCCGCCGCCGTCGAGCTGCGACCTTTCGCCGGCCGCAGAGCGCTCAGGGAATTGCGAGCCTCCCTTTGCGAGCGCCCCGAGTCGTCGTCGTCGCCGGCGGCGTAGGGCAAGTGGCGCGGGCTGCGATGCAGACGCGGAAATTAGACGAGTCCGCCGGCGAAATGCCAGCGCGAGGCCTTCCCCGAGGCCGGTCGCGTACCGCCGCTGGCGGGAACGCTAGCACCGACCGCTACTCGTCGACCGGCCACAATTTTGTTTTGTTTTCGTTTTCAACCGGCTCTCGTGTAATCACTCTCTTGCGGGTGGGGAGAATAGCACATGGATGTGAATGTCAACTCTGAACAAAAATAGTAGCACGTCACAAAAATTGTCGTTTCTCAGTGAAGCCAAGAATTATGTTTAGCAAATACAATATTTTTACTACTAGAAATTCCACAATGATAGCTCACATAACAATCACTGCACAGAATAAAATGCTTTTTCTTCCGCAAAAGAAACAGCCCAATTCATTACAATTTCTGTTACAAAATAAGAGATTTGAGACTTTTCTTGCCCACCGACGATACCACGGGATGGCTTGCGGTCGTTCTTTCCATGCCCAAGTGCTGGGTTCAATTCGTGTAAGGGTAAAAGAATTTTATATCTTTCATAAAAATATCGGTCTGAAGATTCAGGGGCTGCGGAGTAATAATGTGCGTGCAGCAGCAAACATTTGAACTTATTTTTATTTTATTTATTTATTTATTTATTTATTTATTTATTTATTTATTTATTTATTTATTTATTTATTTATTTATTTATTTATTTATTTATTTATTTATTTATTTATTTATTTATTTATTTATTTATTTATTTATTTATTTATTTATTTATTTATTTATTTATTTATTTATTTATTTATTTATTTATTTATTTATTTATTTATTTATTTATTTATTTAATTTATTGCAGTTCGTGAATGACGAGAAACCCGAGGAAATCTGCCGATGACTCGGTTTGTCTACCAAAATTTCCCCATAAATTAACCAGAGAAAAAACCGTGCCCCAGCCGTGGAGGCCGTATACGCTAGCCCTGTTAGCTAACCTACGCCTTTGCATACAATTTTCTCTTATGTTGGTGTAATATCAATATGGTTCCCGAAGTCTTCCCTTCAAGGCAGGCCTGCACAACGCCAGCTCCCGCGGGCAAGCAGCACTTGAGAGCAAGCCCTCTACACGCAAGAGCGGCGAGAGTGCAAGTAGTGGGGCGTAGATAGTGTTCGTTGATTTGAAATGATAAATATATAATGAACTCTTGTCGGATATTAGAGAATTAATATGTCGGATATGTCGGATATGTCGGATATTAGAGAAAGTAATCATTATTTTATAAGAATATCTTTTGGCTTTGATAGAACCGTCTTATTCAGTTTAACATAGTTAATGAAAACAATATTACTGTCATCATCAAACAAAAAAGATTCAATATTACAATTTTGCATTTAGCAGCACTCCAAATTTGCGATTTCCTGCCGTACAAGCAAATACAATAATTCAGATATCCCAATCAAATATGTATGTCTAAGTCTATTTTGGTTCGTACTGTTCATTCTCATAAATCGAGAAGAAGCATTTCCTAAAATAAATCGTCACTAGCGTACCCGTGCGAGAACTCTTTACCCAATCTTTTCATTTCCATATTAAGTCTGTGATATATATTTTTCTTCAAGGCCCTGTTATCCTCCGTCACATTCAAAATACAATTTCTACACTCTAAGGCAGAGATGACACAACTAATTGGAGTATAGCAAATTGTTTGTTTTCTTATGTAATGATAAAATTGGGTTAACCAATCGCAGTATTTTGATATTTATCCGATATGAAGTGATAGTAACTTCCTAGTTACACACTCCGTTTCCGTATATCAGAAACGAAAGGCTTTTAGGAAAATAATCAATCTAAAAAACAAATTTTACTTATTTTCTTGATTTGCTTGATACTTATTTTATGACATACACGATTTGAAAAATAAATATTTTTTTTAAATCGTGAAATATAGCACATTTTTAGGATGAGTAGCACAAATTAATTTTGTGTTTTTCTCAAACAATATCGGTTTCTAAATTTTATTATTATTTTTCTCGTAATTAAATTATATAAATTAAATGAAAAATAATTATTGCCTGTGAAATAAAAAAAATCATGCAATAAAGGGTTAATACACATATTACTCGCGCGCGTTTTCTTGAGCCCTCGCTTCGCTAGTTGCAAGACGAGAGGGGAGTTGGATTACGTTGACAAAATGAATTTCATATCAAATTTGTTGTTCGTTTCTCGTTGAAAAATAGTTTCTTTTACATGAGAACGAACATTTCTGGTTATCAGATTTTCTCTACAACGCTTGTTGCTATCATTTATTATTAATTGAATTAACGTGGAGAATGGAGTGGGCGTAGGCATCCGGGGTTCAAGAAAACGTGAGCGCACAATATCAACATCGCGAGTGAATTCACCGGGAGCGATAGCTCAGTGCATCAACAGTTGGCACTGCAGCGTCTCTGACCGGGAGGTCCTAGGTCTGAGTCTTGACGGCGCACAGTGGGCCAGAATCCCGAAAAGGTGGCCAAAATATAAAAAGCTGTCAAATTCGTACCAAAGTTAGTATATAAAACTTATCAAAGATGCTGATTAGAAATATGATATCAAAATTTGAAAAACAAAATGGCGGATTCAAAATGGCGGACCAAAAATTGGTAAAATTAATTTTATTCATATGAAAATTATATTCTGGGACTTCTCGAAGTTACTGATGAAGAATATGACTTTAAATGTTAAAAAATACAAAATGGTGAATCCAAGATGGCGGACAAAAATTGATAAAAATAATTTCATTCATATACAATTTTTATTTTGGTAATTATAGATGTTGGTGATAAAGATTATGAGTATCAAAATTTAAAAATATAAAATTGTATCCAAAATGGCGGATAAACAGTCATAGATCTTTTTATTTATACAAAAATATTGTAATAACATAAGAGTTGAAAAAAATATCTTAAAAAATGAAAATATTCGATGAAGAACCGAATAAAGGATATAGGATGATGTAAAACGTTACAATTACTTACAACCATTACAATTACAAACAGTACTTATAATTATCAGTTGTCGTTTGCTTCTTCTTCTGTTTCACCTTCATCAGATTCTATTCTTTCTTCTTCTGTTACTGCATCTTCATCGGATTCTTCTATTTCTTCTTCTGCTACTGAAGCTTCGTCATCATCGAAAACTTCCTCTTCATCATCTGTATCAGAATCTCCATAATCTTCTGCCACAGGAACTAAGAGGGCAACAGCTTCAGGAGACAAACTTTTTAGTTTCTTTGGAGATGGTTTCCGTAGAAACGAAATGTAGGGGTCCGTGGTTGCCAACAATCTGCTAAAAACGTCTTCCATAGTCTTAACTCTCAAACACTTCCGGGAAAAACTTTGGCGGCATTGTTTTATTAATTTATTAGTTGATTCTTGAGCATCCTCCGATAGTTGACCGATTGGTAAAATGGACGAATAAATAGTGTCTGGTCCGTGGATCAAGAGCCTATGGACTGCTGTTGGCATGTTGTACCAGGAATATTCGTTGACGTAGTGTCTGGCAGTTGCTATGGCATAAGCTCGGAACTTTTCCACATCGATTTGACGTTCGCTGGAAATCGCTTGCAAAATAATGTGGAAACGATGGATTAATTCTTCGGAAACTCCAGTTATCAAAGTTGATGTTGCTGTGTTTTCGAAGAAACGTCATCCAGTCATTTCTTGAAGTCCGGAATCCAGTCATTTCTTGAAGAACGGAATACCAGTCGCGGTGCGTCTACCTCTGTCCTTTTCTAAGTTATTCATCCCACTGTGACAGAGAAAGTGATCTTTCCGTCCTTTTCTACGTATTAGATTCTTTACAATGCTTCTACGCATCGATTATAATTAAACATTTTTAAATGTAGTTCAAAATAAATTCATTTTATTGTTATTTATCAAGATGTCTTAATAACAAAATTATGCAGCTACTGTTAAAACGTGGCTCGAAGCCGGAGTTGTTACTAGTAGCTGGATTTGAAAGTCAATTTACAAAGAAAAATATTGCTTCTTGCGGACAGAATTTGAAAGAAAGCGGAATGTCGTGGAATTCGTAACTTATCCATGGTTTTATAAGCACATTTTACAAAATATTCATGCATTTTCCGATATTTTGTTAATTAAAAAAAACATGTTAAATTAATGATTTAATAACGATGCATATGCTTTTTAAATAGTACATACCTCCTGCAACATCTTCCATATTAACAATATTCACTTCACTTGTGCTGAACAAAAATATTTAACTTCAACGTCAAGCCTGTTTTACAGCCTGACCTGCAGCACGCATCGCTAACAAAGTACTGCCACGTTCGACCTGAAATATAACGGCCGAAACGAATAGCTGATCATCCGAACACCCGGCATTCAATAGTCCCAACATTACTGTAGCCAACCTGATAGTCAAAAATACCCATTTAAAAACTGTTTTCCCCTTTTTGGCCACGTTTTTAAGATTCTGACCCACTGTGCGGCGGCAGGATTTTCGACACTAGCTTTTCGGCTAGGTCAAATTCATTTGTTGTCTGGAGGAGAATTCTAGCGGCCAGCTGCTCTGATCGATAGTTTTCCGTGGTTTCTCCGATCAACACCAGGCGAATGCCGGAGCAGTAAAACGGGCCACGGACCGCGCGCGATCTGTCCTTCCTCTTCCTTGTCCTATCGTCTCCCCTTACACACACGCTTACACTAACATGCACTACACTACCGCATATTCCGGGAGACCGGTCGGGAGCTTAGAGCTTGTCCCGGCTGGGGCGGTGCCCTGCTGGTGGGAGAGTCCAGGTTAGGGGGAAGCCCCACTAGCCGACGGTAGGTCGGCGCCGGATCTCGCCATCCAGCGGAGGAAGATCACCGCAATCTCCCGAGAAAAACATGCACTACACTAACGGGACTACTGACCAAAGCCGTTGACACGCCCGGAAACACGACAAAATCGAGCGAGTGAATTCTGTTGATTGTATTCATTCCGTTGTTTGTGTTGGCAGCGGAGCGCGGCAAGGCGCAGGCGGGCGCCGGCGTGGCGAGCGGGGTGCCGCTGCAGCCCACGCCCATCATCCTGGCGGTGGTGATCGCCGCGGCGGTGCTGCTGCTGGGCGGCATGGTGGCGACGGCGGCGCTGCTGGCCTGCCGGCGCCGCCACCCGCCGCCCCCGCCGCCGCTGCCCCCGCTGCCGCTCATGCCGCTGGCGCCGCGCCTCAACCTGCCCGCGGTCGACGACGTGGACGCCGTCGACATGGACCACACGCCCAAGGACATGGCGCCGGCCACCCTGGTGGTTCGGTAGCCTTCATGGTACAGCATCTCCTCCGGGGGCGGGAGGACGGCTGGTTGGATTGGACTCGATGGTGGGGGTACAGTGCTCTAACGATTGTTCAAATGAAGGTGTTGTAACGAGAACTATGTAGAAAAGAACCGATTCTGCTCGGTTAACACCACCGTCGTCACAACTTCACTCCTTGCAAGTGTACGAAAGTGAAGAAAAAGTTGATGTGGAACCTTATTCCAAGGAGATGGCGGTCACCAACCTTGTGCAGTTATCTTCACAGCTAACCATCTCCTCCGAATGCGGGAGAACAGGAAGTTGAATTCGACTCGCATTCGTTCAGTTGGGCGCAGCCATGTGATTTGGATGAAACTGTCCTGGCAAGCTTGCACTTTCACAGTTGACCAAACCGCGGACGCTCTCGACGACGACAAGGTGGAGTACCTATCCAAGGAAATAGCTTTCGCCGAAGCGGGGGTGCTGTAGACATCACGAAAAAGATTACCTTCGTGACGATTGTAAGGAAAAAGTGTAACTATCTTGCGATTGGATACAGCAATGGATATTTAATTATGCAGTGATCGCCATCATGCAGACGCGACGAATTGTGCTTGGACGACACTATTCCCGGGCAGCTACATATCTTGCCAATCTTCCAAACCGGGGATGTATACAACTCCATCCATTACAGAGCTGTAACGATGTGAACTATCCGGGCATACGCATTGAAGGACATGAGACCTAAGTAGATGCAAGGTAATGTGCGTGGACTCTGTTTGGTCACCGTGCCAACTTTCAACTTGTACGTTTCACAAGCCGCGGACTCTGTGAACGTTGTCAACGTGAAGAACCCCCACCCCGCAAGGAGATGGCGGAGGCCACCGTGGTTTTTGTGGTAGCCTTCATGAAGGGACTAAACTCGACATTGGCTATAATGTCAATATAACATCGCGTTGTAAAGGAAACAACAAATTCTGCGCAGTCAAATTGGTTTAGTCATGTGAACTCATATTTTGAACTATTAATAACGTGTCCGATATAAATGTGGTCGTGCAGACGACGTCAAGTACATGGATCAATAGTCAATACAATCTTGGTGAGGCGACAGTGTTCTCTACAGAAATTTCAGTCCGCTTTTCGGCTTCTGAATAGTCGCGATTTGTTCGTAAAATGCTCGCGAACAAAATCACACCGTTCTGAAACAACGAAGTTTGTACACCTTTGAAGTCATTGAATAATTGCAAGAATCCCTTTGTTGGCGTGTTTCACCGAGCGATCTGGATTTGTCCAAGAAGAGGTGAACTAACATGATGGTATGTTAGCCTTCATGATGGAAATTCTGCTCATATTGCGGGAGTACAGAGGAGATGACAAAGCGAGAGTTCTGAAATGAGATCAATGGGAGTGGAATGAATTGAATTTGAACGAAACAGTTTCGTTCGTTTTGGATAACGTCTTGAGATATTGCAGGAGCAATTTCCTCATGTGTCGTGTGATGCAGACTGCAAAAGATGATTCTATCGTGAATGTGCGTGTGCATTAATCAGGAGGAAGTTTCTCGCTGGTCTAAGAACGAGTAGGACTGGGCAGCATTGGAAGTGTACAGTTCGCAGTTCCTCGAGCCTCTCAATCATGAAATGTCATGAAGTCATGAGATGGCACCCACCTCAAGCCCTGATGATATGGCGGTCGTCAGTGTGATGTTGCGGTGACCTCGATAAACAGAAAAAGATAGGATGCACACATAAACTTTCTGGTTGTCGTCTCGTATTGTCATGAAAGATTGTAAATCTGTTCGTGACGTTGAACTGTTGCATCAACTTAGCCGTCTCCCGTTTTGCGAAAAAATTGTGTATGGGACGCAATTTTGGCGTGATGAAGTGTTGTAGCGAGAACAGTGCGGACGTAATGACTTTTATTTGAAAGTGTATGGTCACAGTTTCGAATCTTCCCTTGTAGTATTGCAAGGGAGTGTTAATTTCGAACGGTAATCGAAAGGGTTTGAAACGATAACTCTGCGAACGGAGTGAATTGTAATCCAGCCATTCAGATATGTGTCCCCCACAACTACTTTGAAGAGTTCTTTAAGCATGCTGTTCTTTAATATCTATTTGTTGTTGATTTAAAACCTGAAATTCTGCTGACCCTGAACAGAATTTTAAATTCAGAGAGATGACGATGCAATATCTTGAAAGACAAATATGCAAATGAAAATATTCTGAACAATTTGTTTCAGTGATATAGTACGATTCAGTGATTATATCCATTAAAAGTTTGGATATCGTGTGAATAAGATGGATCTGTCACTAACATTGCTCTTACTTGGTGTAAATTATCAGAACAATATGTTGAGAATGTAAAACACTTTGTCGTCTTCCGAATATAGATTGTAAAATTTTAAGGTCAAGCAATTAACTGATATAAAACAATACAAATGAAGATGTAAGGTCTTATTGAAATATCCTCATTAATTGCAAAACTTTTTGCTGCCAGACCGCTATCTCCAGTAAAGCTTGGTGAAAAACTCTTTGTCAATAGTCAACGCAAATTTGCAATCTCGCATTTTGGGCGACAGAATATAAACCACAGACTGGGGAGCCAACAATTGCATTGGAATATTTCTCCAACTTGCTTCTCATTAGAAGCTTATATATAATAATTGATAACACCTGTTGCATCGAGTTTGAACTATAGGAGCTCAAACACAAACAGTAAATTCGATGCGTTTTTTGCATGAGAATAAACAGGTGGTACATGATTTAGCTCACAGTTAGTTGGTTTGCTTTTTTATATTACAAAGGACGGTGTTACTTGCAAGAGGACATATAATTACTGAACGCTATTTTGAGATATAGTCGTAAGCAGTATCTAACTCCATTTTGAAACTTAGGAGTTTTAATTCCTTATCACGTAATTGTAAATATTGCGTAGAATAATGGAAATGCTTCGATAACGCACAGAAGAAATGAGAGTGAATGTCCTGTGAGTTTTTTTCATTCTCCTGACATTTGAGTACTTATAGATCTACCTCACCGTGGAGAGAGGTGCACTATTTCTTGTAAATTCCTGCAAGAAATCCAGTGTACCTACAGCCATAAGACGCTATGGGTTATTACCATAGTGACAAGCATTTAATAAAGCAATTGTTATGAAAAAATTCGGACTTCAATGCTAGAGCGTATTCTTTTGAATAGAATATTTCATACATATCGAGCAATTAATGATGTAGGTCCAATTGATGAAATATTTTAATCAATAAATGGAGTGAAACAAATTATGATAGCTACAGGAGGTATGAAAATAAATAAAAATGATTCCTCCTTCAAAAAGAATTAGAAGAAAGTACTTGCATCACTAAACTACTATTTCCAACCTATCTTTTCAGTAACTTCATCATCGTGCCCTTATGTAAAAGTACCATCATGGGGAGATAAAATGATATGTAGGATTAGTTGATAAATACATCCACCAAAACAAAAATTTATCCAAATTTTAAAAATTCAGAAACTTGCACAGAAAAAATTAAAACCGTAGGCAATTTTTAACATGAGAGTACGTTTTCAATGCTTTCTGAATATACCTAAAACATCAGTGTTTGCTCATTTTATCCTTCCATGAATGTATTCTATTAATTAGATATATAGAATTTTATGTATTTAACTATTATTAGTTTTAATTTGTATGCGAAAATGTACATATTCATTTATATTCAATTTTTAAAATGTTGCACACTGTTTTCAAAGTATTTGTGATTCTTCTCAAAAATAAATAGCATACTTTAATTACCAACAAATTACATTTCTGTTAGTAGAATTGCAATCTAATATATCATTTCAAGTAAATCCGTCCACTTTATGTAAAAATAATTTTATTTCAAATGTTACCAAAATGCTTATTGTCAATTGAATTTTTTTCTTCTACTATTCATGACTTGCTTTATCTTATTATGTTTTATTTATAATCACCTTGGTGTTATTAATTTTGTCAAAAAAATATTCATCTATTCTTCTTCGTTCAATTTTACAAAATAAAACAATCTTTTGTAGGACTTCTACAATGGTAATTCATATTTTCACTGTGGAAAAAGAGCTTTTTGAATTTTCTACATTATGTGTCATCTATGATCCACGAAATCAAATAAAAGAGAGCAAAAAAGAAATGGTTTCATTGGTTTGAACACATAGGTTTTGTGTGCCTCTTCGCGCAACAAGCCTACTTGGAGGCACTTACAGCATGAGCACGGCAAACCTCATCTTGTAATATAATGACAATGGTGATCGAAATAGAAAATTACATTTGAAGGAAAAGATGAGCGTTTCCAAAAAACTGGATATCGTAGGCAAAACTAGCACAGATGAAAACATATACAATATAGGAAATAAATGTGTAAAGTGATACACGTTAGTTATTTTATTTAAAATTTCACAGTCTAAACGTTTTCGGAACACAATGCTGCAACTATGTGTAAATTAACACAACATATTTTTACTCTCGACACAGGTTTTTTCATTATCACAGAAAATGTTTAGTTGAAAAGTGCCAAATATTAAACTAAGACGTTCACACGACTTCCTGCGAATAGTGTATAAATTCTCCCTCTTCTGACTTCTCCCTCTTCTGACAGTAACTACAGCTTTACTACAGCTCACTGTTAATACTAGTACAGAGAACGCGTTCTGGTGAACCGAGTGTGGTAGTGGGGAGCCAGGACTGCAGTAGCCTCCGTACGCGTGCCAAGGGAGCACCAATCACAAATTGCATTATTAGCTGTGAGATGACGGCGCTCGGAGAACCGGCCTGATGCGGCCTCACGAGCAGTGTTACCGTTATGGTAATCTCCATGGAATCAGGAGACGATACACCAATCTTTATCACACTTCCAAAGACACTTTTCTTAAATAAAACGAACCTCTAGAAAAAGAAACTGCGTATGGAACAGTATAAAAGATGGGTGAAAATGTAGAATGTACTCCGTTTCGTGGCTCTATTGTCTTTTCAGAAAAACCTCGCCTGCTAGTGCAGAAATCCTTTGTTAGTACATACTCGCTTAACAGGAATTTTGCTGTAAAACGAACAACATTAGGGCCCGACCAGGAAACAGTACTACGGATATATAATTAGCAGCTAATACAAATATTTGAAACACTTACACCGATTTATACGGTCCCTTGGAATACGTATTAACGACGATTTACTGTAATTTGCTTGTCAATTACAAAAATAAGCAATGTTATTTACAAAAAACAATATTGAATTTTGACTCTAGGTTTCGATTTTTTTAATTTCTTCTAGAATGGGTGTCGTGGAATTCCGGGCGTTTTTATAGAAACGTCTATCTTAAACACAAATGACCGTTCATTAAAAATATACAAGATTTTTCTTGCGCGAAAAGTGTTTGCAGTTTCAGCGCAATATTTTGTCACTATCTGAATAGAACAAGGAGAAGGTACACATGTTTTCACACGCGCTCAAAATAGTTTCTTCCGATGAAAATAACCACTCGTATATGAAACGGAGTGTAGGAGTGTAAGAAAGTTTGTTGTGAGAGATTATATGGGAGGTCAGGCCGTCTTTACCTACCCTGAAAAACCGCGGCTGCCAGTTAGATACATAACAGTGTTGCCACCACCTCAAGTTCGCGACCTTCCTCGGTCACAGTCCTTCCTTTTTCCACTCCTCCCCCCGCCCACAGCCCGTCGCCCTCCAGGATTCTCCGGCGCACACATTTATTGAGGGCGCGTGGCGTCGCATTTGCCTAAGCTCGCCTGTCAAACTGCCGAGCTGCCCGTCGCTTGGCCCACGCCATACTCGATCACGCACCGCTGTATATTTGTCCCGCAATAAATATTTTGTCGAAGCGCGGGGCCGGAACTCCTGTGACGGCTGGCAACCGCTCGAGGGGGCGTCTCCCCCTCCCCCTCGCCCCGTGGTCGTCACCGCCAGCGTCGCCCCCGTCGCCTCCGACACCCTCGGAAGGCTGGCGGTTCAAGCCTGGTGCTAGAGCGTGGAGCGTTTGGGTGACCTGAGCCTTGTGGCCCCTACTATTTCAATGTCTATTGGAATAGTTTTGACAGCGACAGCGTGTGAGGTTGCCATCCGATTCGCAACTCGAAAGATCCTAGGTGTGAGTTCCAACGGATTTTCGCTCAGTAGTTGCGTTGGTTGAACATATTTTCTGTATGAGAAATCTATAGAGAATGATTCTAAATTATCTTCGGATCTCGCCGGGAGCGGTAGCTCAGTGCATCAACTGATGTCACTGCAGCGCCTCTGACCGGGAGGTCCTAGGTTCGAGTCCTGACGGCGGCAGGATTTTCGACACTAGCTTTACAGCTAGGTTCAAGCCTGGTCTGGAGGAGAATTCTAGCGGCCGGCTCTCTGATCGGTAGTTTTCCGTGGTTTCTCCGATCAACACCAGGCGAATGCCGGAGCAGTCCCCCATCAAACGGGACACGGACCGCGCGCGATCTTTCCTTCCTCTTCCTTGTCCTATTCTCTCCCTTACACACACACTTACACTAACATGCACTACACTACCACACATTCTGGGAGACCGGTCGGGAGCTTAGAGCTTCTCCCGGGTGGGGCGGTGCCCCGCTGGTGGGAGAGTCCTGGTTAGGAGGAAACCCCACTAGCCGACGGTAGGTCGGAAAACACATGCACTACACTAACGGGACTAATGACCAAAGCAGTTGACGCGCCCGGAAACACGAAAAAATCAAATCAAATCTTCGGATCTCGAACTGTCAGATGTCCCACTATTCAATCAGTCGTGTGCAATATCCTGTTCTTGCGAAATCGTACGCGTATTCCTAACAGCGACGAGAAATGCCGCGTCCAAGAGTGACAAAACTTTCGTTTCACTTTACCAGAGATAGAAAGCTCGTGGGTACTGTAGAGCTACCTTGTCTGTAGCAAAGCGTTAACCCTGGGGAATGGTGAATGTGCCACGCAGGCGGACCGTGCGACATGAGTGTTTAATAATTTCTTCCGAATTGTTGTGAGCTTGAAGCCGAAAGTGTAACATCTTGTACGTTATGCATCCATTGCCATGAGGCAATGAAATTTATTCTCATTTATGTGAACAATACATTCTATGGTAAGGCGATGTATCATAGGCCTCCGATTGGCAGCATAAAATTCCTCTGATCATTTCAAAACGATGGTGATTTCTACTTTCCTTTTTAGCAGAAATATCATTATCTCGTCGTAGAAACAGAAGTCCCACTTTTCTGGTCGCAATTTTAAATCACCCTGTACAGAGGCCCTCTACACTGACATTTGGGTTGTTTCTTCCGAACATTTCCAGGAGGACTAAGAGGAAAATTCACCCTAGTATCATCAAGGTACACAAATTTCCCGTGTGTTAGTTGATGGAATTTCCAGGCTCACCACCTATATTTTGATTTTGTTGATATTTTGGAAGTTTTTGATATATTATTAAATAAGTGTAATTAATGATGTAATGATATATAATAAAATGTTCAGTTGTTTGTAGAAAAAAACATTCAAATCCTAGATGAAAAAATATTGTAGTATCTTTATAAAACAATAATGTATTAAACTATACTATACTGAGACGGAAATACTACACTTTAAAATTGTATTTTGAATATCTTGTTTTCTAGATAGTTTCTAATCTTTTTCTACTGGTACAAAGATGCTGTAATAATTCAAATTATTAACGTCACATGTGATAAATTGCATCACGTTTTGATAAAAGAAAGTCTATCATGAACAATATCAATGTTTTTCAGCTTCCTAAAACGTTAAGCATGTAAAAACAACAAAAAATCATCGACGACATTTGGAACATCCTCGTCGTGGTAATATTAGAGTTTAGCTTCTCTTTTCCTCCCTGAGGCCATTCTAGAGCTTGTTATTGTGCTGATCACACATTCCTATATGCTATTTGCCCCACTATCTGTGAACCATTTCGGCAGCATTGCGTTGACGCATATGTCTAATCAGAGGCTGAGTTTATTGGAGGTATATGAGTGAAATAACATTCTGACACGTATACATACCGACGTACAATATCTAAATTTCCACAGATTTCCACAGTACTTTTTTCGGTAGTTGAATTTCTTTTCTCTCGCAGAACCCCCCTACATCTTAAATACTGACCATATCTCCTATTAAATTTATTTTGCATTACCCTCAAATTCGAACTTTTAGTCAATGTCAGACGTCTTATTTTTATTTTTTATGATGGGGTTCTTTGTTTGTGAACTAATTTGTATTTGTTCTTATATACATCGACTGTAACTGTATTTTTGTCTTTAATTCAATGTATAATTTAGTGTGAATGGTTTTTAATGTTTCCAGCGGGTAATACACAACCTTCCAGTGCATTCACTTTTCACTTGGAATAACTTTTAATTATTTCTCTATAATTATTAAACCGATAATTACCTTTCTCTAATTCAAATTGCTTAGAAATTTAATTGCTATACTCTTATCAATAGGTCATTATTTAAAATTTCTCCCAACTATTCTCATTGTATCATCAAAGACTTGTTGCAGGAAAGAGAACAATTGTGATCTGTAAATTTGTAGACTGTGATCTTCTCCTCGTATGTGCTTTTGTCGCTGGGGGACGAGTCAATGAACAGACAACACAGCAATACACGTAACTGCATTTAGCGACTGCTGTCAATGCCATAGATAATTCCTTTGAAACTGGCAGTGAGATAGCAATGTACTGAGTCGTCCTCTCGTTGAGTGGTCTGCCGAAGCAGTCGCTGTACCATTTAGTCTTCCACTGAAGCATGAAAATTTAGGCAGTATTGACAAAGTGAGGGAAGCAGACGAAATAATTCACCCACATTCTAACAGCCTGTCCGCGCCGCTGCCCTGAGGGGAATCGGCGGACCGACACAGCTGGGCAGTGCATCGCGACCAGCAGCTCAGGAACTTTCCGAAAGACACCGACCAGCAAACTTGACCATGTTTATTGACGAAGCCAGGCGGATCAAAAGAGGGCACTGTCATTACGAATTTCCCCATAAATAAATGATAATATGATTGAGATTATAGATGGGTTCGTGAAATTCAAGACAAATCTCTGTTTAACCAAACCAGAAGAACATGCATTTTTGGGGCAAGAGCTATAGTTTTGATCTCGCAATTAAACTGAATCGTTTCGAAAACCTGTGGTGCACTTCAAGCACTTAAACTATCATATTATGTGTAACGGTTACGTAATATTATAATAATTTCACACCCATATATCCTTTTCTTCTTTTTGGACAATCAAAATACAAAATTTTCAACAAAAAGTAGTTTTATTTTCCCCACATTTTGAAACACGACCTTTCACGTAATTGTTAAAGGCATCATCAGGTGTGAAAAAAATCATATACATTCATTTATGTCTGACTGATAACACATTTTGGATGTTTTAAATTAGTATAAAAGAAGTAAATACAAAATATATAAACAGTTGGGAGAGAACTCACCACAACATGTCATAGTTAATTAAAAAAGGTTTATTTGTTTAAATTTTTAATTGTTTGTCTCATAAGAAAGCAATAATAACGCTATTTTTTTTAATTATCTGATTTGAAAAATACGATATATGACAGCACGTCAACTATCAACTTTCAACTCACAAGGATTATTATTACCAAGGGATGTGTGAAAACAACTGATTATTCAGTTTTCAATCTTATCAGAGAGCGGACTATTAAAGAAGTGCATTTGTAACATTATTAAAGGAAACAATTATTTAAAATTAAAAATATTCGTAATAATGACAATAAAATTCGCAAGTAAGTTTTAATTGATATTTTTTTGATTTTGAGAGTAAAAAAAAACAATTTTTTATTTGTACTACTTTCTTTGCTAGAAAAACGTAGATTCAAAATCGAAGGCAATCGAAGGAACCAAATGAAATCTGAAAGTTAGGATTCTGATTTTGCTACATTACTTACATTGCAGCTAAAATGTTATTAAAGTTATCCAAGTCCTAAAAGAGAGCAGAAAGAAGTATTAAGCCCTTCCAAGACCATAACAGTTAACGAACTTTATGAAGAGCAACAACCGTACATTATACATGTTCTTGAGGAATATCAAAAAAATTTTCGAACTATCAATAAAGTACATCTAATGAAACCTTTCTAGTACTGTACTTGAAATGAAAATTAAATACTATAATTTATCTCATTTTTTCATTTCACGTTCTTTCAAAATTCAATAAATATTTTTTTTAAATATCATTGAGATACTAATGCAACACACCTGTCTTTGAAGAGTTATCGTAGAGGAAGTTTGCATGAAAACGCAATCATTTATGTAGAAAATAAATTTATAAACGAAAATAAAATGTTTTTATAGAAGTTGGTGAACCAGGTAATTTTTCGCTGTAATGGTTGAAAATTAATAACAATTGAAACGTCGAAAATGACAATTGCAACATTTACAAAGTATTTATAAAAAAATTAGCAAAATATGAGGCAGGCGAAACTATTATTTCTGAAGATTAGGTTGTTGTTCGTTTATATGCATTAAAATTGATTTTTTGACATAAATCGCTAGAGGTACATTATTTCACTATCTCTGCACTGTAGCTAAATATTGGAAGGACATGTAAACGTTTGGCAGCAATTTGTCACCTACATGAAGAAGTTCATTTTCATCAGCGGGTGAGTGCAGTACGGTGTGCTGCCTTCAATCGTTGTTCATTAACCAAATGTTCTTTTACTACTGATTGGCATTAAGAATATATAACCGCCTACCCTTATACATCTGTGAACTCACATATTTAATGCATCCTAATGCACTGGAATTTTTCCAAATATTTTCCGAACAGCTAAGATTAAAAATGAAATTCAAAATTATCAGCTAATTTTTCTTTATTTTTTTAAATATAAAGGAGACTTTTTTACGTACAAATGGAAACTTTTGTCCGTAAACACGACGCATTGCCAACATGTATTCGATAATTATTAGATATTTCAAAAGCTTTTGACGTCATTGATCATGACATTTTACTTTCAAAATTACCTTTGTGTGGAATCCGCTGTTTTCTTCTAGATTGGTTCTAGTGTATGGTCGAATATACGTCACTTAATAAACGTAAGAGCAACCGGCTGTTGGCTGGATAAAAGCCCTAAGAAAAAAAAGAATCAGTGTATCCACGATGTACAAATCAGTGACCACGATGCACAAATTCTTACAGTTACTAATAACATGAATACTGAGATCGTAAAAGTATCATCAAAATTGAATGTACAAAAATAAAACATTCGCTATGATGCGTCTGTGAATGGTAGACGTGCTTGAGGTGCACGCTGCGAGGTTGTGAGAAATTGTTACACGAGTAAGTGCCTGTATTTCTAAGTGCTGTATTCTCCATCGATTGAACAAGAAGAGTCAGCTTTTAATTCTGGAATGCCTGGTACTGTCCCAGTACTTGGCATCCTACCACGATGGAAACCATCCACCAACGACAACATAACCTCAAAACCCACAGATAAACAAGTAAGTGAAACTTTTTCTCTTGCTTTACAATCGGAAATCCACCCTAACAAAAGCCAAGCGATTATGATTGAAGCCCAAGAAGGTATTAGAATCAATGGTTACGTATATAAAATTGCGTCGATCGTTAACCCCTCAGATATTCATTTTGTTCCAAGAATCTCTGATAACAGAATCTATTTCATCTTCCCAACTCAAAAGATTGCCCAACATATCATGAATACACACAGATTTATCATTATTAATAATCAAAAACTGAATACACAATCACTCATCAATAAACAAGTACGGGTTATTATCTCTAATATGTGTCCTGTTATACCTAACGAGGTAATCCTGAACATTTTCAATAATAACAACATCAAACCCTCCACTGAGATGTCGTATATCGGAGCCGGGATCTCGGAACCTGGCTTGTCTCGTATTCTGAGCTTTAGGAGGCAGATTTATATCGATCCGGATGATATTGACAAGATACCGGATTTTGTACTGGTATGCCATCAAGACACAACATACCGAATTTACTTTTCTACTGATAATGTGGTGTTTTCTATGCAATCAGGAAGCCCATATTGCTAACCATTGTCTCTCCCACCAAAATCACACCAATAACAGTGACTTTTAGCAAATGAAATTCAATCTGCACCTACTAGTAATGTACAGAATTCTTTAATCACTGTGTCCCTAATAAATGACAATGAGAATTTCCCTATCCTTCACCAAAAAAACCTGCAATCTGATTCCCCAGCAACTAAAAGCCAATCTGTTTCCACTACCCATCAACAGAATTCTTCCATTCCTGTACTCCCAATTAATGACATAACTACCCCTAATCTCCATAAAGAAAGCCCCCAAGCTAAACTCTCTGCAACTGATAATCAATCTGCACATTCTAATAATCAACAGGAATCTGATAATGACAATAATTGAGTATCTAAAGTAAACAAAAGAGGGCCCCAACCTGACTTCTCTCATGTTCCTGAATTTTCAAGTACCACAAGAAAAGCAAATACAGGTGAAAACCTGATACAACGTAAAAGGAAAAAGAAGAAAGAAGAACTACCAATTGAGCCAGTGAAATCTGAAATAACTAAAAGTAGAAATGTAGAGGAAATAATATCTCCTCTAACATCACTTATTGAACACAATAAAAGCAAATATCCTCTTACATATCATCAGTTAATATTCTTCCTGGAAAATTCCTTTAATGCTGCTGACCCCATCCTCATAGCCAAAGATCACTCTCCTGATGCATGAGCTCTCATTCAAATGATGTCTTACCTGCACAAACGTCTTTCAAATGCAACAAATGCATACCAGACTTTATAAAAAAATGGTCTCTTCTACCACATTCAGAAGAATATAAGTAAATTCCGGTGCATATTATCATACCAGCCATGATTGGGTGTCAAGTTTTGTACTATTTAAGTAATATCTTCTCTATTCTATACATTGTATGTATACTGTGTACTGTATATATAAATAATGTAAAATCAAATATGAATATGTAAAATACTGAAAAGACCTTGCTAAGATCTTTAGATTTATGCAAATATAATACACCAAAGCCGGCCCGGTGGCCGAGATCGCTAAAGCAGTAGTGTCGTAGTGATCTCGGACCGAAGGGTCGCGGGTTCGAGTCCCGCCTCGGGCATGGTTGTATTTGTGTTCGTCCTTTCACTCCTTATCATCAATCACCATATCGTTTCATCCACATAGTTACCATACCGTTAACAGCAATAGTGGTCGCTAATGACCTTAGATGTTAATGCGACCTTAAATAACAAAAAAAAATACACCAAAAAAAGAACACTGACACAATAAATAAAACACGCATGAGCAGAGTATTCTCTAAAGTTAACATTCAATTATTTACGGGCTACTTGCTGAAGGAATCGTGGCACACAGTTTATAACGCAGTTGACACAAATAAAAATATAACTTATTTTTCTCAAAGTTTTCATTTCACTTTAACGTATGCTATCCGGTTAAAAAAGAAAATTAAACCTTTCAAGGAAAAATAATACTTAGAACGTCGTGTAAAAACAAACGTACGCTTCAATTTATTTCTAAACATCATGACGTATCACCCGGTTTCTATGTCTACTTCCAAGAATACAAAAGAATTTTAAAGGAGAGTTCAGGCAAAATAACGAAAAGTAATTAGGATATTATGAAAGCTAGTAAGAATAGAAAAGCAATGTGGATTGCAAAAAATACAACCACATCATCTCGATACCTTGTAGAGTGTGTTTTTTTTAAGAATAATGAAAGAGAAGCAAGTAATCCGGACAAAGTTGCAAATCTCTTCAACTGACAATTTTCTAGAATTGTAGCTGATCTCGCGAAAGGACTAAAACCACAAAATTCAATACCATACGCTTCCCAAAATATTTCCGACACGATGTTTATTTCCGCCACTTCTTCCAACGAAATACTCAGAATAGTCAGTAAATTAAAAATCTGGTTTAGATGAATTTCCGAACTGTTTCTTAAAAACTTGTACACCTGCCTTTATACACCCGGTAACTAACATTTTCATGCTTCCTTATGCACAGGAATATTTCCAGATATTTTCAAAACAGCAAAAATTAAGCCACTTTTAAAAAAGGGAGCAAAAAGGAAATTCAAAATTATCGGCCAATTTCTCCTTTGTCAGTTTTCTCAAAAATATTAGAGAGACTCTTCTACACGAGAATGGGAACTTTTCTTAGGAAAACGAAGCGTTTTCAGATTAACAACACGCTTTTAGAAAATCAAAATCTACGGAAACTGCCATTTTTTCTTTTCCTGAAGATGTTGCAGTGCCCAAAATGAAGCAACAATTGTAATATTTGTAGATATTTCGAAAGCTTTTTACGTTATTAACCATAACATCTTGCTCTCAAAATTGCTTTCATATGGAATTCGTGGTATTGCCTTAGATTGCCCTCGTACCTTAAACATCGAACTCAACGAGTAGAAATACCGTACTGGCACGAAAGAACATTTTTTACTTATTTTTCCAATACTTTGCCAATTGAGCATAGAGTCTTGCAAGGTCCGATTCTAGGTTCTATCCTCTTTCTGTTATAAGTAAACGATATGCCCTCGTTTATTAAAAATGGAAGAACAGATCGGTTTACCGATGACACAAATGTTCTTTGCAAAAAAGAAGCAATAAATAGTACAATCTCAGAAGTTTCGAATTCGTTTCGTAATAACGAATTTTTAAGTAACGAAGGAAAAAACTGTTTCAATGCATTTTTGCATTTCAAATCGACAATCGCATGCTCGATTAAAAATAAACCATATGCAATTAGCTGATATTGAAATAACAAAATTTCTAGGTCTCTCAATTCAGCCAAACCTCAAAACGAATGTACGTACATCAGAATTAAACACCAAATTAAGTTTATTATATTATGCATTCAGGATTCTTTCAAATTCTGTCAGTCTTCATGCAGCTCGTTGCGTGTATATTTCAAATGTACATTCCTACCTAAGATATGTGTATATTTTGGGGAAGCTCATCCTTTAGTACCCAAACTTTTAAATTGCAAAATAAAATTATTCGAATAATAAAAAATGCCATCCACGTGATCCCTGCAAACCTCTCTTCATTGAGCTTGGCATCTTACCGTTGCCTTGCCTATTTATTTATGGATCTGTAATATTTGTCCAAACTAACTTAGTTAACGGTGAGAATATATTTTCTTGCAATACTGTTATTTATATTTATAACACACGTCGTAAAAATCACGTTTATAAAGTGTCGGTATCATCACCTCACTTCAAGAAATTCACATACAATACATGTACGTTACTTTACAACGTATTGCCAGAATACATTAAACAATTAAAGTCGGTACACAAATTGATGTTAAAAGTAAAATATTTTCTGCTGCATAACTGTTTCTACACAATTAGAGACTATACCGATCATCAAAAAGAAAAAGTAATGCTTATTTTAACAAAACAATGTTATATAATAGATTGGTTTACATTTTTAATGCACAATTTCAAGGAAGACTTAATATACCTGTCACAACTAATGTACTTCAGCTTCCGTGTCAATGACTCCCATCTGGGTCAGATTTTTGTCCAGTTTCCCTGATCCATTGGGCAAATGCTCATGTTCCCTTGTTTTGCTTCTAGATGTAAATGTAGCTTCTCTATGCGCACGTTTTATTGAGCTCTGCTTTTGCTTGAAGTGGTAGGAGTAGAGCTGAGGGTGATTTTCTATATTGTTAGCAATGCAGAAAAATCAAATCTGCAGTTTGTTTATTGTTGCATATAGTTTTTCTACAATTCGGCAACGAAAATATCTAGCTTATCAAATGTTACTAATCCCGCACTTTTAGCAAATTTATAATAATAATATTATTATTATTAATAATAATAATTAATATTACATAATATAATAATTATTATTATTATTATTGTTGTTGTTGATTTCACTTTCATTCATCTTTCAACTACCGTCAAAATATTGGGATGAGATTCTGGTACATAAGATAACGGGCGCAGATAATCTTCTCCCCCATACAGTTTTTACTGTTTTTTTCACCAAATACTCAAATCAAATCACACAGCGTTTCAAAACCACTAGTATACAATTTTCACCTTACTGGATACAACACACACTTTCGACTAGATTTGGCATCAGAGACTAATTTAAACAGGGAAAAATTAATTATTTAACTCTTTAACAAAAGTGATACAACGCGTTATCTTAAATAGGATCTTTTCAGTATCCGTTGATAATCATCACTCAAATCCTCGCAATATTCATGCAGGCCTTTCATAAGATTCACCATTATCCTCTTTTTCAAATTGTACAAAGAAAATTTACGCACCTCCAAGATGTAAACACCGCCCAATTTGCAGATGACAGCATCATAACTGTGAGATACTACACTTAACAAGACAAGAAATAAAATGCAACTACTCATATTTAATAGAAACGTTAAACACTGTTTGGGACATAAAATTTCATCCATGTAAACCAATAAAATATCTTCTCTTCGAACAATCACTCTCACCAGTTTCAGTTTGAACGAATCCCTCTGACATAAGTGTAAATCAGTTTCAAATGTTAGAAAACAACTTTCTAAGAACAATGACAAATGTCTCATTGTAAGGAACGGACAACCAAATAATTACACAAAACAGAATACTTTGTATATCACATTGCCTGTGTTTTGTTGTCTACATCGCAGTTTATTCTCCAACCTACTTTTTATAACTTTCGTGGCATTTTAGAGTTGAATAAAGTCCTTCCTACAAGATAAGAACCGAGTAGATACCGTTTCTACGATTTCTATCAAATATGATTTAAGTATCAGCAATAATTTCTTGACGTGTTTTAATAAATTCTCTCGCCCAAAATAAAATGTTGAATTATAAATCATGAAAAGGTGATTGAACTGATATAATTATACTGCATCACCAAAAATGAAGTTAAAAAATTAATATGGTCAATAGTGTTTATAGGTGTTAAACAACGTTATAAATAATACTCAAAAGTTACTGTCACTATAAATTAGTTGTTGCATAAATTAATAAAAAATTGTTTGAGTAATAGAGTTCAGTTGAGTTTTATTGAGTAATAGAGTTCAGCATCCCCAGCCCTCACGTACAGTAGCGGGCTTTGCGTTTCGCAGAATGCTACGGATCCGCCGAACACAACTTGGGCCATTTTGCTATTGATCCGGGGCGCGGAATGGAAGCTGGCCGACATGTGTTTGTCGTCAAGACCTCCGGCCCCTGAAGCAAACAAGGTCGCGGCAGCGCGCTGCCATTAGCCGCGGCAGAAGCAGCTCAGCTGCCGGGGGTGTGGGAGGCGGCGCGGACGGCGGAGAACGCGGATGGGCGGGAGCGGGGGCAGGGGTGGTGGCGAGTGGGATCGGTGGTCTGGGCCAAGGCAGGTGTAGTTTGAGCCGGTGTGAAGAAAAGATGCAGAGATTGGGACGGGTCGAGGGAATGGTAGTCAAAGCGGATGGATGGTTGATTGATTGTGATTCCAAGCGCGTCAACTTCAATGGTCCCGTACGAGTAGTGCGTGTTTTTGCTCGAGCGGTGGTCTTCCCCCGCTGTAGGGAGAAATCCGGTGCCGACCTACCGTCGGCTAGCGGGTTTTCCCTAACCAGATATCTCCCATAAGCGGGACGCTACATCAACCACGATAGGTCCTAAGCTCACGACCGGTGTCCCGGCATGTGTGGTTGTGTAGTGCATATTTGTGTAACTGTGTGTAAGGGGTGAGGATACGACAAGGAAGAGGTAGGAAAGATCGCGATCGGGTGGCTCGTTTGTTAAGGTACTGCTGCAACATTCACCTGGTGTTGATCGGAGAAACCATGGAAAACTACCGATCAAAGCAGCCGGCCGCTAGAATTCTCCTCCAGACCGCGACTGAATCCAAT
Source organism: Teleogryllus occipitalis (assembly GCA_011170035.1). Lineage (NCBI taxonomy): Eukaryota > Metazoa > Arthropoda > Insecta > Orthoptera > Gryllidae > Teleogryllus > Teleogryllus occipitalis. The sequence continues at coordinate 19,998 of BLKR01010395.1, read as the reverse complement.
CTAGCTGAAATGCTAGTGTCGAAAATCCTGCCACCGATGGGACTCGAACCTAGACCCTTCCGGTTAGAGGGACTGCAGTGACATCAGGTGATGCCCTGTGGTACAGGTCGAGGGAAAGGTAGACGGGGCGGATGGAGGGGCTGGGTGGGGAAAGGCAAGGTGGAGCAGGGAAAGAGCGGGCGAAAGTGGGTGAGAATATGTCTGTCGAGGAGGGAGGAGGATCGGGTGGGACTGGCCGAGGCAGCGGGGTGGACGGGGCGGGATGGTGAGACGAAGGTGGGTGAGAACGTGTCTGTGCGGGAGTAGAGGCGGGAGTAGGACGGGTGAATAGGGTAGCTGAGGTGAAGTGGTGCGGACCAAAACAGTGGTGGTGGGCGTGGGGAGGGGTGAGAGGGGTGGTGGGGAGGCTAGGTGGAGTGGTGTTAGGGTGGGCAGAGGCGAATGGAAACCTATCGGAGTCTGGGCGGAGTAAGTTTGTGGGTGGCTCGGAGACAGTGGAGTGAAGTAGGAGGGGCAGGGAGCTCTGAAAGCGGGCGGATGGGATTGGCGGGTAGAGCAAGTCAGGGCGAGATGATAGACGCCCTAGAGAGATGGCTCAGGGCATCAACTGATGTTACTGCGGTCCCTCTAACCGAGAGGTCATAGGTTTGAGTTCCGACGGACACAGGATTTTCGACACTAGCTTGTCAGCGGGGTCGAATTTAGTTGCTTTCTGGAGAAGAATTCTAGCGGCTGGCTGTTCTGATCGGTAGTTTTCCGTGGTTTCTTGGATCAACAGCGGACAAATGGTGGTGCAGTACCGTAACAAACAGGCCACTGGGCGCACGCGATCTTTCCTTCCTCATCATAGTCCTATCCTCACTGCTTACACACAGTTACATTAACTAGCACTACACTACCTCACAAGCCGGGAGACCGCTCAGGAACTTACAGTTTTTCTCGGTTGGAGCAGTGCCCTCGCTGGTGGGAGATACCTGCTTGAGGAAAACCCCGCTAGCTGATGGTAGGTTGGCGACCGGATCTCGCCATACAGCGGGGAAAGACCACGCCACATCCCGTGCACTACACCTACAGAAATAATAACGATATTAGTTTACGCGCCCGGAATAACGGTCAATCACTCAATCAATCTATCGATGATGCAAGTGAAATCCTATTGTAGTGTGGGTGGGAATAGGTTAAGGGTGACGCGGAATGTGCGGAGGGGAAGGTTGGGCCGAGGGAGCAGACTGGCCGTGTTGGACTGGGTGGACGGGTAAGGTTGGAGGAATGGTGAAATGTTATATAATAGTGTTGTGGAATATTTTAGTAACGTACTATGTAAATAATTTTTATGTTCATGTATTGAATTGAACACAAAGCTTTTGAAGGCAATTCCTCCATCATTTTTATACTTACAATCTCTTTATTTCTCGTTAAAATCTCGTTATTCACGTGATCCAAGGACAAGTGTATAGTTTGTATCTTTATCATTTTTCGTTTCTTATCGTGAATGTTAAGTTTTTAAATAATTTAACTTATATTTATGTCACTGTCTTTGAAATATTAAAGTATGTTATGATATTCGTTAGTTATGTTGTTGATAATTGTACCTAGTTTTGAGCAGTTTTTACTTATAAAATGTTATATAAACATTAATTTCAATATAAAGAAATAGAAACATCTTGTCTGTTATGTAGCGCCTACGCTACCAAACGAGGAGGAGGGTGGCCAAAAACGCGTCGGAATCTGAGTGGGGGTGGAATGAGGGTGATGCGGATTCAGGGTGGGGAAAGGTCGGAATGGGATGTGGCGGTGGGACTACTGCAGACGCCGTGGTGAGGCTAAGAGAGTTGGTCTGCGGTGGGGGAAGGCTCAAGGCGAAGAGACCAAATTGGGATGGTAGAAATGGACTTGTACTTTTTGAAGTTTCTTGTCGTTGTAGTAGTTGTTAGAATAGAATTGTCGTAATCGTTTTAGTAGTTGTTGAAGCACTCGTTGTTGTAGTAGATGTAAATTGGTCATAGATCTTTTGCCCTGCTGCAGAGATAGTTGTCACTGAGAGAATTCAGGTGGTTGGCGGTGAACATCCAGCCCGGACGTCCCGGCTCGAAGGCGACGGAGGGGTTCCCAATCTCTTCTGACAGCGAAACCTCGCGGGACGCAGAGGAGCAGAGAAGCGTGGAGGAAAAGGGTGAGGGCGGAGCAGAGGTGAAGTCGCGGGGACACCAAGGGTGAAGAGACGTGCCTAAAGGACTGGAGGACACAAAGAAGTGAACGGTACAATATTATTTATTTCCCTCTGAATGAATCTGAAAAAAACTTAACATTGCAGACGCACAGTATTGATGATAGATATTTTTTCTTCATGAAAATCGTTTCTAAGAAATTCAGATTTCTAATAACGTTTATATTTATCTTTAATATTATTGTTGTAGGAAGACGCCGAAAAATCTTTGAACTTATGCATTTTTCGATAAATAAGGGATTTTAACGAAGATAAGACCTCCATCATTCTTTTATTCGTCTTTTAGACTATCTGAAGACAATGTTAAAAAAAAAACATTTGGAAGCATTGTTGAGAAAATTTCAAAAGTATTTTGAAAGAACGTTCGTGTAAAGAACCCCAAGAATAAAAATGTCCATTTCAAGTTCGCATGCCTACAAGATCCTTTAAATTGATAGAGGAACGTCAATTTTGGAAAAAATCTGCTGAACAGTTTCAGCGCTAGCGTTGACCACAGACGGGAGAGACGGACGGATAGACGTTTTGTCGTCAATCAGTTTTCCAGAATGAGAGACCAACAAAACATGGACTCTGGCTACACAACGGACTACACAAAGTATTAGAAAAAGTAATTTGTTATATATTGTGGTAATATTCATACACTTTTTCATTACTAGGGCCCGGCAAGAAGAGTTTTCCTGTGGAAAAATCGCCGTTTTTCGCCACACAATTACAATACTTAGTTTTCTTACGAAGTAAGGGAGAGAAACTAAAATACTACGCTAATATTTTATGCTGAATAGAAACATTTGTAATTTTCGGACATTATTTTAATTTTAATTTTTCAACAATTATAAATTAAGGTTCTGCTTAACATTATTACCCAACTTATCGAATGAAGGGGTCGTTTGTCACCGTCGACTTAATGAGATTTTTATCCGCCATCATAATTATTGATTCAGTTAATGGATTTTAATGATCAAAGAAATAAATAATGTTTGCGTCGTGGGTATTGGTATAGCCTGCGCCAAGTTATTTAAAAATCAATACGGAGAGTTCTGACAAAGGAAATAATTCAAAAAGTCTACGTCGCTTCCAGAACATTCCGTTATATTGCGTACAATGATCATAAACTCTGAAAGTAATTGTTTGTATATACTCTTGAATACAAATTGAGCAATAAAACTGAACTATTTCTATTAGTAGTATTTTGAAGCTATTAGTAGCAAAAGGGTGTAATTTTGTGTTGGTCCTATAGAGAAACTCGGTGGAAAAGTGATTTTTAATCCTACCTTCTAAATTGTTTCAATAGAAAAACAAAATATTACTGGAGTGGAGATATTTAAGATACTCGTATAATTGCAAAAAGGAACAATAAGAACTCATATAATAAATAAATTCTTTGAGACTCCTTTCACTGCATGTATGCACTGCACGATACTAATAAATGTAGCTTCGCGTTATAAGAAACTAAGGGACTGGATGACGCGGAATGCATAATTTCATCTGAATGATGCCAAATGCTCTCGTAATGCGACGGCAAAATGTCTCGACTTGGTATTAAGAATGAGAAGGTGTCGCTTTGATCTCCTGATTCTTGGTGATATTTTCCAATCTAAGAAAAAAAAACAACCATAAAGAACAACTTCAGTAATTGGAAGTTGCTAGCATCTCCGTCATTTTGAAGATGGGTAAAATCGATCGCCCCCTCCGTCGTTAACAGAGGCGCTACGCAGCAAAACACAAAGCACGTGTGCACTTAAGACGTAATCGATCGATCGTTTGTCGTGCCGTTCGACTAGCGAGAATATACTAACTCGCCTCGCCCTGGGCGATAATGGCTAAAGCCACGCGGCAACGATTCGAAGAAAGGGGAAATTTGTGATTTGGCCTAAGCGGCGTGGAACATGGAAGAGTGTGAGGAAAGGCGCGTGGGAGTGGGAGGTAGGGAAGTGGAACTGTCACGTGGGTTGCAGTCGGGGCGAATATTTAGCTAGTGGCGAGTTTCAGAAGAAGTGGTAGAAATTGCGATACCTCATTCCTTGCACTGTAGCGAAGAAAGAAAACCTATGCCATTTTTCGTCATAAATTGTTCTTTTTGTCAATTTATTCTTTATATACAAAGGATATGGGCATTCAGGTGGTTGATCTCGTGCTCATGAAGTTCAGGGCCACCCCCTCTCCTAAAAGCAAATGGTACATATTTAGCAATATAGCTTTCGTTAATTTTCTATTGTAACGAAATATTTAAATACTTTGTAGAACTTTGTAAATAAATTATAGAACCACTGAGGATGGAAAGTGTTCCCGAAACACGTGTTTGGCTAAATGTAATCGTATTAAAATTATAATTAATACTATTGTGGTAGATACCTCATTGACCCCAGATAGTTTATCCTGGAGTACCGCAATATCTCCGCTGTCACCACAGAATTTAAATACTTTAGTGGAAGACGTTATAAATAATTAAAAAGCATAGTTTTGAAATTCAACGTGAATGAATATGTCTTAATAATAAAAAATGAATTCTGATAGACATTACCCCTACAGCTTTCCAGTTTAAAAAGCTGGATGAGCCACTCTCAATAATATACTGAGAAATGCAATTTGCTTCATTTAATAAATAATCCAGTACGAATAGAGTACAGCCATTGTGTATATGATCAGGGTACTCAGTATTTATAAAGAATGTTTCTTTTCTCTCCTGAAAAATGACGATTTTGAGAGAGGGGTCTTTAAAATCATTCTGTAGTTTCGAGTCTTCTACTAAAGGTTCGATGACCGAAAGTTCTAAATTTGTCGCTGCGACGATTACGATGTTTGAGACCCACTAAGCCGCTTAGCGGTGCAGAGAACTAAAGAGGTGGCTTCCAAAACGCACGATGACAGGTTTTCATTCTGTGGTTGTCACCGATTCATTCGACGTCAAAGTTGCATCTGATCAGATAGGATTATTTTCCAGAAAGTACTTTGTCGCGAAACTATTGAGTTGAAAAGGGATTCTTTTCAAATCGAGATTAATCAATTTATTGAAAGTATGAAAAACATTTCTCATGTTGATGTGTATTTTCTGTCTCGCGTGTTGGAAGTCCTTTTCAATTCGTGAGGCCAACTTCTTCAATCGGTTTATTCAATACCATGTGGATATTAAAGGAGTACCCAAAATGGCCACCAAATAGTAAACTAGATCGTTATGTGAAGTAAATACATTGTCTTTGCAAATAAGAGGCTCCGCTGAGCAGAAAAACGTTCTCCTACAATGTGACAATTTTGGGTGCAAAATGTAATGGCTGCATTTAACTTCATTACATGAAACTTGCCACAAGTCTATCGGCAAAAGTACGCATCTCCGACGCCCATTCGTGCTTAGAAGATTGTAAAATTCATTCTGGGACATCTTCCATACACTAGATGAGAAAACATTTGCAACCGCTTTAAAAAAACTGGACACAAAACATTTTGTCATCCAAACACGAAAAACCGTATCCGGAATATTTTATAAATTTGCACGTTACTTAAAACACTTATTAAGCACGTTACTTGTTAACAATCCTTGCAAAAGTACATTTTTTTCTGTATTCAAAATTCAGTATGTAAAGTTCAGTCAGTAAATTCAGTATTAGTAAATAGCTTAGGGTAGGTATCACAGGATTTTGAAAACCTGCACAGAATTCACTTCTGCCCATAGCATGTCACACACAGATATTTACGTAAAATAAAATGAAAATAAGTAAATAAACGTTTTGGTGTGTGGTCGTGAGGAGTGGCGGGGTTGGAGGGCGGTGAAGGAATCCACGTGTACCATAAGAAGTAGCGGGGAGTGGCAAGTGTGAGGAGCGGGGATGGGGGCGGGGCGGGGCGGGGCGGGGCGGGGCGGTCGCCTGCGCCGCCGTCGTCGGGCCGTCGCGTGAACGCGGCCGTTACCGTCGCGGGCGCGCGGTTAAGATGCTATCTCGAGGCCACCAGGACGCGTAACAGCTCAATCCACCGGCGCCGTGCCGGCTAATGCATGTTGTTGCGTCGGGCACGTAGGAATGTATAATGGGGGCCCCGGCTTCCGGCGCGGCGCGGGCCTCGGCGACTGCTCGCTGCCGGCGGCGGCGGGGCGGCGTGGGGCGGGTGGGAGGGGGGTTTAGGAGAGGGTGAGCTGACTCCACTTAAAGCTTCCCGCTCCGAGCAGACCCACCGCGCCGCCTGAATTACAGACTCATGGCCCCGGCGAGTGAGGAGCGCGCTGGATGGTGACTTGGTGGAGGTCGAGTTCTTGATGTGTCCTCTTCCTTGATGATTACTCTTGTACACCTTTCCGTCTTCTTCTGTCTTCTCCTTGAAGCGATTTCCTACTGGTTGTTTATTTATTTTTGTCTCTCTGATTTTTTCTTATTGTTTTTTTCAATTTTAATTCCGATATATCGACTTACTCTAATGATGTTCATTTATTTCCTTCTTTCTTCCTCTCATGTATTACTTTGTGTCATATTTCGGCATTTTACCCATCTAGCCTGTTTTTAACTCAATCGCTTGTACTGCACTTAGACTTTATTAAACCGTGCGAGAAATGGTAGCTGTATGTTTCATCGTAGACTTTGTGAGCACACATTTAATTATTCCAAGAAATTTCATTATTAAAGTGTAAAACTATGTAGTTTTGGTGTCAAATCAAAATTACTTTAAAAACAATGTGGTGAAAATGAAGAAGGTAAACTATTCGAATGTTCTACGTAATGTTACCAATATCCAAAAATCTTTACAAGAACATGATTTACTTTTTTATATATTTACCTTTCCAAGTTGCAATAAACTTTTGGTGTCTTTCATGAAATCTAGAGTTCATGTTACGGAGATTTTATGAGATTCTTAACTGAAAAGATTTGTTTACAAAATGCTGTTGAAGATGGCATACTTAATTTCAAAGCACTTTAACGAAGATGTCAAATGAAGGGAATATTTGCATATTTGGAGATAATATTCTGGGATTTATTTCAACAGAGAAGATAATCAAACTCAAACAATCTCAAATATTGGTTAATTATATTTTGTTAAATTCCATCTAACGTATATTTTTTAACTTATCTTGTGAGTTCAGACAACAATACGTCCCCTATTCTGAAGCTAACATTTGACACACATGACACGCCAATATGTCGTAGTGGTTCTGCCTAGTGACGTAAAAAAGAAAGAGGCAAAGATCTCACTTTTCATGTTTTTATTGTAACTTAAGCGTAAATCACAGGACATGTCAGGTGTTAAAATAAATGAGAGAAAATTACAAGCATTTTACCGAATAGAAATCATTTTAAAAATAAAGGATGACGGAAAAACCATTGACGTTAATGAAGAACCATTTTCGCCTATGGAGGGCAGTTGGCAACCCTAGTTCTACACAAGTTAATTTATTATTTTCCATTGACCCAACTTCCCGCACAACGTTAGGAAATATTTAACTCAATTGAGCAATAAGTCTTCTCGCCACAGCGATGTACTGATATTTATGTTTTATTTTCTCCTCTTGTTCTTTTTTTCTATTTTTAATCTTGTATTTTTGATATATCCTCCCATGTACTCGTTGTGATAATTAAAGATCTTCTTTTACACTTGAGTTTTGGACTGTTTCTTTTGCATTTCGTCTCTTGTTTCCTTTCTTCTCTTCTTTGCTGCAGCACTTTAATTTTCTCAGTTTGTGGCTTTGCACAGTGCATCGTAAAAATGAAATAAGAACTAGTTTTCATTTCTAACGATGAATAGTTCTGGAAATCGTGAAAATATTGTAAATGGAATTCAAGTGAAATGTAGATTCTACTGACGAGATTCCCTGTTTTCACAGTTGATAATGTTAACCGTTTATCATGGTGAAATCTAACGATAGGCTCATAGCTCATAAGAAAGAGAATAAAAAAATGACGTAGATTCCCAAAACGTCAGCCTCCTAGGGCAATTTGTTGCAGAGATAAAACGAGAAACGTGTTTTTCATGTTTAATTTTTTCTCCGCTTCTGTCATTGGCGAAGCTGAAGGGTAATCTTGGAGCCTTAGTATACCCAAATTATTTTTCAACAAAATCTGTAGTTATGTGTGCTATTTATTCATTTTTTTTACTGCATTAAATGTTTTCGTCTCCTGTTCTCTCGCTTAAGCGGAGATAAGCAGCAGGGCTCAAGCTGAGCGGCGAGCCTGCTTGTGGATGAACATCGGCGGTCTCTGACGCGCATGCGCACAACAGGGCGCGCACTATCTTCTTCTCACTCGCACTCATTGGGGTTTGATTGATTGATTGATTACTGATTCCGGGCGCGTCAACTACCGAGGTTATTGGTCTCGTAAGTGTAGTGCATGTTTTTCATCGGGAAGTGGCGGTGATCTTCCTTCACTGGATGGCGAGATCCGGCGCCGATCTACCGTCGAGTAGCAGGTTTTTCCTCAACCAGGTATCTCCCACCAGCGGGGCACCCCCTCCAGCCGGGACAAGTTGTAAGTCCCCGACCGATCTTCCGGCATGTGTGGCAGTGCAGTCGCACTCATTGAGTAGAGAGCCTAGGCTTCCAATTGGCTCCCAGCAAGCGCAAACTTGTACCGCGATGCATGTCCACGTCCCGTCCAGATAAATTCACCTCAACACCTAACGTCGTGGGAAAGTAGAGTGAGTTGTTACTCTGATTTTCGTTTGTGTTATCTTTATAAAAACAATTAATGATTCTAAAGATGTAGTGTTATAGAGGATGTCCCACCAACTACGGGCCACTCCCATGACTTCCAAACGGTTCAAGATATCGAAATGCAGTTTTCGCTCAACAATGCGCAATCATGACGCAAGTGATATGCTTTAGAAAGAAATAGTAGAAAAATGCGGAGTTAGAAAGGATGAGACTATTGAAATCTGCGTAAAAGCCGTCATAAGTATGAATAAAGTTTCAGGATCGGAATTATTTGAAAGATACAAAATTGATTATTTTATAATTATTGTCACCGCAGTGACTCAGATGGAATATCCATTTCAGGATTTTGAAAACTTTCATTTTATTGAACTTTTTGACGAAAAGCAGTTTTCCATCTACAAAGAGTCATTTCTTTCAGAAACGTTTTCTTTTCTAATAAAATAATATTAGGCTTGCCAGATATGTCGTCAGAAAATAGTGCACCGGAGGGGGGAGTAATGAATAGTAAGATAAGACAGATATATTTTCAAACAGTGAAATCTTCATATATTAATGTAACAATCATCTGCTTTAATATTATTTGAATTTTATATAATGATATAATAGTCAATAATTTATAATTAAACATATTAACATCACAATTGCCTCCTTTACTGCTATCATTTTGGGATAACATTCTTTGGATTTGACTTATTATTTAACTCAGTCGAGTAACTGTTTTTGATAATACTTTTTTTGCTTCATTGAGTAACTTTTATAACATTATAAATCTTCTCGAACAATAATTTACCTTCCGTACATTCAAATAGAATGTTAAAAAATGTACAGCTCGCTTCGAACTGACTCAACCTCCATGCTGTTGAGTTCATCGGTCCAAGGATTTTTCATAATACTCAAATTTTTTCGGTGCTAACATTGGAATCTGGAACTGATGCATAATAGTTAAACAATTAAAGTAGATTTAGGGGCCAAAACTCAGACAACAACTGCGCGGACATGTGCGATAGCCAGTATTCCCAACAGGGCAAAGTCAGATCTAATCGAGTTTAAAAAATATCTTTTTACATATTCACTATTCTTATTTTCTAATTTGTGAGTCAATAATTGAGATAGTGAACATCTGGCAACCCTAAATGATATCCATTCTTTGTCAGTGAGCAGCTTCGAAATGAACGACAAATATATACATGATAATGCAAAAATATGTCTGCAGATTTGTTGCTGAAATATTTTTTTAACAACTTGGTCTAGAAATAAAATTATCAAGATATGGTTCGGTAGAAACAACTCAGTCTAACGTTTCCTTTCCCCTCAGTCTATTTGTTTGCAGTATTATGTGAAAGATATATGATTAAATTAAAGAGAGTGAAGTCATTCCTGAGGAATTGATTTTGAAGAAACGACAGTTTTAAAGAACAAATTATTGATTCTTTTCTGAACGAAGAAAAACATGAATGGAGCTAATTTACAAACTAGTAGTTCTACATAATGGCACAGACGTTCTCGTAGTAAAGTTTTCTAATTTCCTTGGTGTGGACTGGCTTAAGGTTTGCTCCATCCTCTTGCCAGCTGGCATTTATGGCTGCACCAGCCACATACATACAACCACCAACAAGTTTTTTAAAATTTTCTTAATTTTTCGGTTTCCTAATAGTAAAATATTACTTTAAGAATATTAAAGAGTAAAATCTCGTCCTAAATAACAATTTTCATTGAAAATGTTAGAGCCGCTCTTAAGAAAATGGCGTTTCGGTGTTACTGTAAATGCGAAATTGGAAGACAGAAAATTTTTGAATTTTCGAAAACCACCCACAGTCGAAGTAATTTGATGTCAACTCACAAATGTAAAATTGTATACAAATCGCTGTAAATGTGTATATTAACGGCGTAAGAGGTATTAAAAAAATCATTTGTGTACTTTTTCAAAAACGAAAGAATATCTCAAATAAACTATATGTCATATTAAACAGTGCAATTAGCCCTATTCCTTGCAAAAGTGTGAGGAAAAAATTTAGAGCAATGTTTAAGAAAATGGAGTTTGAGCGTTTTTGAAGAAATGGAATGGTGAGCTCATATTAACAGAAAACTGTTTCGTTTTCCAGAAACTGTATATGACATCATTTAAAGCGCATATACTTATTAATAAAATAAGGTAAAGAAATTGCCGCTTACTTAAATAATTACGTTGTGAGAAACAAGTAAAAAAATACATTTATGTAATTTTTGAAAAAAAAAACAAACAAGAAATAGTGCAGTATGGCGTTCATGTCATCTTATAGAATGCATATACAACTATCCCTACCAAAATTTTAAAGAAAAAATTTGAAACCGTTTTTGAGAAAATCTTAATTCTGTAATTTTTTAAAATTGCAAATATTGCACTAATATTGCGTGCAAACTACTAAAAGTTTCGAAAAAAAGTATTTGAATTTAATGAAAAAACTAATTATTGACAATAAATATCATTCGAAGGAAAAATCTCTACATTCCGTTTTGTAGTTGTATGAAGACTCCGAAAAAATCAAAATTTTGCAATTCATTATATTCAGAGTTAACCGTGAAAATCCGACCTATGCCACCTTTGTAAGTGAATTTTACTCAATTTTTACAAGAAATTTAAAGAAAAAATTTGAAGCCACTTTAAGAAAATTTTGAAAATGTCCGAGGGACGTCACGTAACGTACCCCAAAGTTTGAAGAAAGCCCCTCGAGTCGAGCTAAATCGACCTAAAATTGAACTCTGGACCATATTATTTTACTTGAGACTGTGTGAATGTTCTTTATTAATATTACTTGGAGAGTGGTGTTTACTGATTCTTAGATAACGACATTAAGAGCACCTAGGACAACACAGCCATGTTTTTCTAATTACTAATCAATAAATGAATGACTTCTTATGCTAGAATTCACTCAGATTGTTTCGCGTAAGTGAAGGTGATCTTCGTTTGACTTTCTTCTGTTCAATTCATCGCCCACTTGGAGTTTTTGAATTAACCTTGCTAAAGAAATTTGCAATTTCTCGCCCCAAGAATTACATAATTTCAAGCATGGCGTTTCTGTTCTATGTATTAGAGACGACAATAAATTTGGAAACAACAAAGTAGTGTATTAAAAATATTTTCATTATGAATATTATTCTCGTGAGTACGAAAGTAGGTTGCAAATTCAGCCTCATAATATTAATCAAAGGACTTACAATATCGTTCATTACACTGTTATACGAGAAAGAGTTTAAAAGTTATATTTGATGTAGTATACAAGATAATATTTGTGGCATCTGAAGGAAATAATTCCGCATCCGATTTGAAATGTATGAAAACGTTGGAAGACAGGCGTTTCAACAATTAGAGTTTATTGTACTTTTTCAGCTTCAAAAATAAGAACCACTATCGAAATCATACAATAAACATATCCATGTTTTATATACAGTTTGATGTTCCAAATTATAATACTATATTAAACTCCCAAATAATAAATGTTTGCAGCATATTTGTAATTGTTTTGTCATATTTTTGAAAAATGTACTTTTAGTAGTGGTATACCACTTGCGAGAAAAGAAAGTTCTTAGCTATTCGCCGTATAAGATGTACCAGCTCGTAGCCTAATTCACTAAAATTCAAAAGAATAATCGCAGCACTGACGTCGTTTGCGTCACGGTAACTATCACAATCTCTGAAACGCACTCAATCTCAGTCAAAAACCATTCTACTCTTCCGGGCGTTGGACCACTCGTTATATATCCGACGCCGCGGCTAGCCCAGACTCACTCCCGTGGCTAGCTTTCTGTTGAAGCGCGCCGTCTCGTTCGCGTGCCCAAAATTCAAAGCCAGCAGAATTTATTTGGGATCCTACATTTAAATAAAAGAATTACAATACATTGACGTGGCAGCCAAAGTTATTGATACTACAACATATCCATGTTTTATATACAGTTTGGTGTTCCACTGCAGCGCCTCTGACCGGGAGGTCCTAGGTTCGAGTCCTGACGGCGGCAGGGTTTTCGACACTAGCTTTTCAGCGAGGTCGAATTCAGTCGCTGTCTGGAGGAGAATTCTAGCGGCCGGCTGCTCTGATCGGTAGTTTTCCGTGGTTTCTCCGATCAACACCAGGCGAATGCCGGAGCAGTACCCTACCAAACGGGCCACGGACCGCGCGCGATCTGTCCTTCCTTTTCCTTGTCCTATCCTCTCCCCTTACACACTCACTTACACTAACATGCACTACACTACTACATAATTCGGGAGACCGGTCGGAAGCTTAGAGCTTGTCCCGGCTGGGGCGGTGCCCCGCTGGTGGGAGAGTCCTGGTTAGGGGGAAACCCTACTAGCCGACGGTAAGTCGGTGCCGGATCTCGCCATCCAGCGAGGGGAAAATCACCGCCATCTCCCGAGAAAAAACATGCACTACACTAACGAGACTAATGACCGAAGCAGTTGACGCGCCCGGAAACACGAAAAAATCAATCAATCATTTGGTGTTTCAAATTATAATATTATATGAAACTCCCACATAATAAATGTCAAAGTTTTTTAATTTGTACATTTTGAAAGGAGAGCATGCCCCCTTCATGCATCTGAAAAGCATGCTTCTGCGAAGAGGAGTAGAACACCGTTCTTAAAGAGGAGCGCGGGGTCTACCTGGTCGTGAGTGTCGGCGTCCGCAGACGAGAAGCACTTCGCGCCGCCTGCCACGCCCCCTTCCGACCCCGCCCCCTCGCCGGGCCCTCGGGCGGCGGGGCGCCTGGGGTCGCCATTTTTAATTTAATGCGTGAATAAGTGAAGAGCGGGCGGCGGTGGCGCGGCGGGCCAGGTGGGGAGGGCGAGGGGCGTGGCGGGGCGGAGAAGGGGACATCGCCCGCGCCCAGAACTCCGCTCCGAAACCGCGCCCTCGGGGACGCCGCCTCCCGCTCCGTGGCGGTGAGCGAGCATCGCGGAGGCCCGTGCCGCCACCTGCCCCGGGGAGGAGATTTTGATGCGGCCGCGGTGGACGCACGGGCGCAGGCGTTGAGGAGCTGTTCGGATCCTTTCGCATCTCTTCGACTCTTTTGGGGTCTTTTCGACTGGACCGCCGGATGGCTTGTGATCGTGCAAGACGAGCGAGATACGTTGCCTGACACAGGTCATTGAATCAAACTGAAAAACCCGGGTCTTTAGCCGGCGTCGTTTGCCGAATTCGTTTAAGACGCTCCGTGAAGTCACGGAGGTTAAGCGCATTCGAGATTCGCGGGTTCCTGGTTGGGTGACCGGCTAGGAACCCCGGGATCTAACGGCGTCGAGCCCCTGGCGGAAGGGATAAAAGGCACTGACTGACTGCGACGTGACGAGACTCGACAAATACAGTACTTACTCTAATAGTAATGATAGCAATTACTTGGCGACGGAGAAATCCTCCAACCAAAGCTCTCAACACCCAACAAGTGTTAGAGACGCGTTGCGTCAAACCTTTCTCATTAACATTCATAACTCAAATGCACTACTAACTATGGCGCATCTGAGTGTACGTTAGTAGAACGGTTTCTTATGGTGACTGTAATATATTTCTCTTTCACAACTATTTTTAAAATAGACAAAGTTAATGACAAACATTACAACAATATTAGGTTAACGAGCATACTCTTTGAACAACCGGAAGACGAAATTCCGAAATCTTGGCGATGCTTAATCGAAGATCATCTGACTTTTGCACGTGATTACCTGACTGTCGCCATTGCAACACCCAGATCTCTTCTTTCCAACAAAAATAAACATTTCTTTTAAAAATAAACAATATTTTGTTGTAAATAAAACTTTTCTCGTTTCTTATATGGTTGTCAAAATTAAATTACATGAAACTTACCTTAATGATGATTCACAGGAGTTTAAAATCGTTAAACGGGAATATGTTCATCTGTAGGAAAAGTCTGTAAGGCCCTGTACAACAAACTAAACTTCGGACACTTTGCAATCAATAAATAAGCTATTATATTTCATAATACGTGATAAGTTCATTTTATAAGTATAGCATATTATAAGTATATTTCATAATATATGATAAAATAAAAGCACATCAATACAAATTGCATGTACTGACTAATTACTGGTTGGTGAAATTTTAATGCTATTAAAAGCTATGGCTTTTGACTGCGACTGTACACTCTCAGTGTAAGAAGAAGAGAATTGTAAAACAACTTTACAAAATAAAATAAATCTTCCGCATTCTGAAACTATAAATGAACACTGCGCAGATTGCACGTCTAACTAGAACGTAACCTATGCTTTTAACTGTTTTTTGACGTTTAATTAACAAATCAACAGCGTAATAAACAACTTTGAGAGCTTTTCGTGTCTCTCGAGGCATAAGGGACCTTTATCCTACCCTTACGTCCGGCTCGGCTTCCTGGAGCGTCGCAAGAGGGAAATGATGCCATGTAACGCAGTAGTGCTGGAAGAGCAACAACAGTCAGCGTAACGGAACGTGTGGCGCCAGCGACGCAGGTGATGCAACTCGATCATTGTGGAGGGACACATCACTCAACCGAAAGTTTAGCGCAAGCGCAGTGGAAAGTGTTTTCAAGTAAGTTTTCGGGTTTCCGAGCGTGTCAACTATTTTGGCCATTAGTGCCGTGACTGTGGTGCTTGTAATAGCCGGAAGATGATCGGTGTTCTTCACCCAACTTGCGAGGTCTGGCGCCGACTTAAATGTCGGCTTCCAGATTTCCCCTCACCCATCTCTTCCAACTGGGCACCACCGCAGACAAGATAAGTTCTAAGACTCCTCTTGTTCTTACAATATCTGCAATAGTATCATGCATGTAAGTGTATGTATGTATGTGTGTGTGCGTGTGCGTGAGTGGATAGAAGAAGAGAACGATGCGCAAAGGAAAATTGTGCATGGTCCGTTAGGGTTCCTTTCCGTCATTCAGCAGAATAATAGAAATCGAATCAACCACCGAAAACTACCCGTCAGAGCAGCCAGCCGCTCTAATTCTCCAAGTAACGGCCGAATTCCATCTACATCGCTATAGAGCTGGTGTTGAAAATCTGCCACCGTTGGGACTACCTATCAGAGCCCTTGTAGCGGCAACGGTTCTTGTCATTTAGCCAAATCAGACGAGAGATTTCTCCATTCAGTTCAGGCATGATCATCCTATTTATTTTACGTCAAAAACAGTTAACAACTGTGTGTGACGTGCTACGGGGAGAAGTGAATTTTGTGCACGTTTTCCTAATTCTCTGTTACTTACCCTAAGCCATATTCTACTTGAATTTTGAATGCAGAAAGAAATGAGGGATTTTTGAAAGGATTGTTAACAAAAATTTTCGCTCCGATGTAATACAATATATTTCCATGGGAAAATCAGCCATAAATTCGTAAAGAAATAATATTTCCTAGCGCGACAACGTGGAGAACGTTAATTTGAACAACTTTACTTCCCACTAAATTCTAGAAGACGTGCCCAGATAATGAACTTACATGATCCTGATCATGCTGTTCTTCCAGACAAAAGGGTTTGTGGTAAATTCAGCAATTTTTACTTAAAACATAGATGTTTCATCTTCTCCACCCTTTTACGCATTTTCCTTGTCTCAGCAACGCTCAGTAACCGTCCACGTTTCCCGATCACCTTACTGGTTGTCTCCTCTACACCCCCACGTCCGCCCATTCCTCCTTTATCGGCACTGAAGGCATCGCTTTTCTATCGCTGTTTCATTCACATGGAGGGCGTTAAAATTTCCTGTTGGGAAGCTTCACAAGTAAAAATTGCCATTGCTGGTATTAATATAAAACTGTAAACGAATACCAACGAATAAAATCAGGAAATTCATTCATTCATGTGAGTAAAATATATAAAAACCTGGGATCGAGATTCTAAGGTCTTAAGGATTTTAAGGTGGCGGGGTTCCCAGTTTTCCCATCCGAATTGACAGCTAAGTGGAAGCGGAAATGAACGGACAGTGAATGTGTACGGGTAGCTTAAGTTCAACGGTGGATGAGAGTGAGCTAGCAGGTTACGCTAACTTATCTTCGTAAGGTAGTTTTCTTGTGAGGTTTCCAGTATTATTGAAATAATGTCCGTTTGAAAAGTTTTATATTTACTTTAGTTCGACATAATTGGTTTGATTTTTTCGTGTTTCCGGGCGCGTCAACTACTTCGGTTATTAGTCCCGTTAGTGTAGTGCATGTTTTTTTCTCGGGAGATGGCGGTGATCTTCCCCCGCTGGATGGCGAGATCCGGCGCCGACCTACCGTCGGCTAGTGGGGTTTCCCCCAAACCAGGACTCTCCCACCAGCGGGGCCGACCCAGTCGGGACAAGCTCTAAGCTCCCGACCGGTCTCCCGGAATATGTGGTAGTGTAGTGCATGTTAGTGTAAGTGTGTGTGTGTAAGGGGAGAGGATAGGACAAGGAAGAGGAAGGACAGATCGCGCGCGGTCCGTGGCCCGTTTGGTAGGGTACTGCTCCGGCATTCGCCTAGTGTTGATCGGAGAAACCACGGAAAACTACCGATCAGAGCAGCCGGCCGCTAGAATTCTCCTCCAGACAGCAGCTCTGCCGCCCTCAGGACTCGAACCTAGGACCTCCCGGTTAGAGACGCTGCAGTGACATCAGTTGATGCACTGAGCTACCGCTACCGGTCAGTTCGACTTAAATATGGTAATTTATTGCACTATCACATTCTGCTCAACATCCTTGGTAACAGCGTAGAAGAAATTCTGTGTTGTTTCCTCTCGGGTATCAGACCTGTTTTTAACTAAACTAAAAACCACATTCCCTTTCCTTTCTCCCTTTCGACCTTCATTATATTCTGTTTATCACCCGTTTATTTCAACCTTCGTTTATCACACTTTCTTTCTTCGACTACGTAAACTAAGCCACTCTTTTTATCTGTCTCTCCCGCTCGTCTCGAGCCCTCACTTCCTGTTCCCCTAACCCCCTTTTCTTTCATTTCCCGCTATTTACGTGTTTCCGTCTTTTCTACTTCGCTAACCACCCTTTTCACCTGCACTTGCATCTCCTGACTACATCCATTAAACTTCAACCGTTTCAACCTCTCTCCCGCATATACAGCCATTCAACCCTTGTATCATGTGTTACTCCCCCTTCCATCATTCCACGCAACTTTTCCTGCCGTCAACGGTATCTACATTTTTTTTCGTCAAGTTCCATGCTCTGTTTTTACGGTAAACAAAGTAGAACAATGGGGAAACCTTTACATCACCTTTCGTCTCTTGCAAACATTTTTCTTATTTTTTCCTTTCTTTTATTTTTCGGCTTACCATGTACTTACGAAGTAAAAAGAAAGTATAGTAATGCTGCAGCGAAAACGACCGATTTTTCGATGGAAAAATCTCATATTGTGGGGTTGCGATGTTAAAAATGTGGATAAATCTTGTTCTTCTACGTAATAAATTATATCCACGAAAATGTTGAGAAAAGAATCAACTTTTTGTACACTAGATGCCGAAAAATTGTTTTACAGCAAAACGTCAGTCTGTCTGTCTGTTCGTCCGTTCGCCCGTTCGCCCGTCCGTCTCTGTTAATCAATGTCTGTCTGTGGTCAACATGAACGCCTAAACAGTTCAGGCGAAGGACATAAAACTGACACAGATCTCATTTTCGTTAAACTCTGAATTTTAGAAAACTGCAAAATTTTATATTTTTTCAGGGTGTTTTTCCAACTACAGTATTAATAATAATATAATAAAAATGCTTTTTCCTTAATGAAATGTGTTCTTCAATAACAGATCAGTAAAAATGTCTACGAACAATTTTGTTAAAATATGAGTAATTTCCGCGCGATATTTATTTGATGTGAAGCGAAATTAAAAACAGTAAACGCTCGTTAGCACGAACTCCCTTATCACGAATTTTGCCGTAAAATGAACAAAACTTCGGTGCCGGTAAGGGATTACGGTAATACGGACATTTATAATACATGAATAACACGATTTTTTATTACATGAAGTCCCTTTTTTTCGATCCCTTGAAATTCGTGTAAATGAGTGTTTACTGCTATATTGTTGAAAAAACGGCTCGAATATTACTCTTTATTTTTTTCTCAAATGCAGCGCATTACGCTGAAAAAGTGGTCCATGTTCCATTGTCGTTGTACTCAACATTTTTGAAAAGTGCAAAACACAAAAATTGAGAAACAATGTCTGCTATTCTAGCACCTATAGTTTTGCTGTTTGCCACTTTTCATCTTTTATACTTTTTTTGACCACCCTTTCCACCTATCCCTTCCCCTCATCGCTACACCCATCAAAATTCCATCCTTTCCACCTCACTGCCACGTCGGCCTCCTCTCCTCCCTTGTCTACTCCACTCCCCCACCCTCCCCTCCGCGCCGTCACCAAGGGCGTCGCTTTAGGTGCCCCAAGGGGGCGTGGCAGTGGCGTGGCGGCGGCGGCTGCGGCGGGGGCGGCGGCCGCAGCCCGGTGTCGTAACGCGCGCCGTGAGCATGCAACATTGAGGGGGCGGCCGGGGCGGGCGGACCGGCCGGCCGGCGGCGGCGGCGGCGGCGGCGGCGGCGGAGCCGGGCTTCTCAAGACAGACGCCGGGAGACGAGGGTTTGATTGAGTGCGAACGCGACTGCCGGTACTTAGCTGCAGGCCAGAGCCCGTAGAGATACGGCGAACATCTAAATAAAGGACATCTGCCTTTAACGCAGCTAGCCCCCGACTTAAAGATATTGTCAAGAAAAGAACAAGGTAGATGAAACGACGTATGCCTTGGTTGGCGCATTTTCTGTTTATAACAATAAAAGTGATGCCAAACCCAAAGCCACCACTTGAATGTTAACGAAATATTCAATCCACGTTCATAAGGATCATCTATGAAACATGGATCAGTGACAATTTCGTGCAAATAACTTTCTTTATTTAGACTGTTGGTGATGTAGATACCTTATTAATTCAAATTAAATAAACTGAGGTTGTCTGGTATCAAGTTTCTATTTCTGCTTAAGATCTTTTCGTTTGCGTAGCGATCATCGTCAGAGCTGGAAATACATTAATAGATATAATTATACATTAAACCAAATTGTCTACAAATTAATATATAAAAGAAGTGTGCAGCTCCGTAAGCAAACTGGATCGGTCGTACCTTGTAGCTGCTGGGCGGAAAACGATGTTCTGCGGATTTTTGAAATAGCGGCTCGCT